>WEKW01023995.1:12611-25380 GCA_013389905.1 Sula dactylatra
GTCCATCTTCGTTGAAATGTTTACTGGAAAGCAGGTAATGAGTCACTGAGTCTATATACTTTGAAATGAGCCATGTATATGGAAAGCAAATGGATTCTGGAGTGCCAGTAACAGTTAAAAATGCTATGATAAGTATGGTTTTTTTAAAGTACTTAGATATTAAAAAAAAAATCCAACTCTTAAATATTTCAATCAGCCAGTTGTTAAAAAGAGTTCTTTTTCCTTCTTCCAGCTGCACTAGTAAACCTTAATTGTTTCCATAAAACACCCTATTGATTACATGAACTTTGCAGGGAATGGAGTTATACTATCTATAGTGCTTTACAAGATAATCCTTTACAATACTGTGTGGCTCAGTCTATTGAAAAAAAAACACTTTCTACAGCATAATGCAGAATGTACCACATTATTATTCAAGCAGCCCTTCTCTTCTTTCCAAAGGTAAAGCCCAGATTCCAGACAACTTTTAACATTTCTGAGTAAAAACAGAGCTTGATGTATAGAGCTTAAAAAAATAAATAAACCCAAATCTTAAATTTATTTTGGTCAGTTGGATGTTGGACAAAGGTATTTGCACCACCGTTGGGACAGAATTTTGGTTTTAGAGTTAAGATGAGAATGACTTGTAGGACACACAGGTACCTCAGTCCATTCACCGTGGATACATCAATGTATTCCACCAGCTCATTCAGTGCATTAGTGAAAGGGATTCCTAAGTTGCATATTTTTCTTTAAACAGAAAATGTAATCAATCATAAGGATGAAGAAGGATTTACCCCTCTGATGTGGGCTGCAGCTCATGGGCAGATAGCAGTCGTGGAATTTCTCCTCCAGAATGTAAGGAAAAAAACACAC
Source organism: Sula dactylatra (assembly GCA_013389905.1). NCBI lineage: Eukaryota > Metazoa > Chordata > Aves > Suliformes > Sulidae > Sula > Sula dactylatra. The sequence continues at coordinate 13,467 of WEKW01023995.1, forward strand.
TTCATTTTAAATTTCTTTATTTACTTTTTAGTTCGATTCGCCTTCCTAAGTTGGGCACTATTGCTACACACTTAAAAGTTTTAAACTTAAGTTCTGTGTAAAACCTCACATTTTATAAAAGCATGGTTGTTTATTATTATTGTTGTTGTTGTTGTTATTATTAATCTTCAGGGTGCAGATCCTCAGATTTTGGGGAAAGGGCGAGAAAGTGCCCTCTCACTGGCTTGCAGTAAAGGATACACAGATATTGTCAAAATGCTGCTTGACTGTGGAGTTGATGTCAATGAGTATGACTGGGTAAGACTCCAGCTTAAATTTATGTCAGAGGGTTCTTTGGTCAGAAATTTGAAACGGCACTGGCTTGGGTTTGAAAATTGTTCTACTTCTGAAATATTGGAGAGTTTCAAAACTTCCACAGGGTAAGAGAAGTTGGCCCTACTACTTCTGACTTCTTGGGAAAAAGAGAATGAGACCAACCCTGAGTCCTTGCGGAAGGGTGAGCTTACAGTCTGTGAAGAACCAAAACAAAACCTCAGTTTTGTAAAACCTCTGAAGGCTCTTACTAATACATAGAAGTATGCTGGTATATTAAGAAATTATGTTTACAGACTGCTCAGTCATGCTTTTCCCTGCTTTTGCAGAATGGAGGCACACCTCTACTATATGCAGTACACGGGAACCACGTGAAATGTGTAAAAATTCTCCTTGGTAAGCAGACTGTCCAAACTGAATTACCAGTAATAATGTACTATTAGTTTTCATTGTCAGAAATATGAGTTTCTTTTCCAATTTTACATAGAAAGCGGCGCTGATCCAACTATTGAAACAGATGCTGGCTATAATTCCATGGATTTGGCTGTAGCCTTGGGCTATCGGAGTGGTATGTATTGCAAATGTAAACTCTTTGATTTTTATTTTTACTGCTCTTTGTTCACGTAGCTGCTGTTAATGGCCTAGTAGAGGTTTTGCAGCTCTAGGAAGATCCCTGTCCTCAAAGTCTTAATATACCTAAATGTAATCAGCCCAAAATGCGTAGGAGCTTCTCTCCCTGTCTCAGAAAGCCAGGTGCCTAGTAAGAAAATGTCACTAACCTGGAGCTGCATCTGTGGGCACAAATAATGGTGTGTAGGGCTGATGAAGCCCTGATCCAGACAAGGGGAGCTGAGCTGCTCCCCCACCCTATACAAAGGAGTGTATGTTGCACTGGACAATGATAAGAGGCCTGCAGCCCTCCTGAACCCCTCACCCTGGAGCTGTTGATTGGCGTGATGTGATGTAGTTTGCCAAACCTTCTTCCCCTGTCAGACTAGCTCTAGATCTAGTTTATCTTGGAGGCAGACAGTAATAGTGCCAGGATCAGTGAATTACGCTACCTTTCTTGGTTCTGGGAAACAGAGGCAAAGAAGGGACTCTTCGTTGTTTTTCCCTCATGCTGCCTTCATTTTGAAAGCTCGGAAATGTCTGCCATTACAGAAATGAACTAAATCCAAAAATAAGCCCAGCACTGCACATATAGCTTCTCCAAGCAAAGCCCTGTGCTTATGGGGGGGCAGTAACTTCACAGATGTCTAGATGAAGGACTACTTCAAGAGTTCAATCTCAGTATGTTCCACAGAAGTAATTTCTAATAAATGTTTTTGCCTACGTTCCATTTATAGGCTTTCATATGCTATCTGCATATTCAAACCAGAGAACAGATCATTACCTCCAAAGACCATAATCTGCCTTACTGGGTGTATTGTTTTTGCATTACATGAGGCTTTTATTTACTGAAGGGATGGAAACTTTCTTCCCAGAGTGAATTTATTCCTGTCTGTTTTTTATTAAATGATTGTACAGGACAAGCCAGCATCAGCCAAGAAAAAATAGTACAACCCTAAAGATGTGAAAAAACATTGAACACTGATTAACCTGATTTTTTTCTCTGCTTTAGTTCAACAGGTTATTGAGTCTCACTTATTAAGGCTACTTCAAAATATCAAGGAATAATGGTTGGCTCTTCTGCGGGTGTCCATTCTTGGCTTGGAGATTTGAACTGCTTTTTAGTCCAGCAATCAGTGACAAGGGTTGGTTGTTCTGTAACTTCACCTCAGTTCAACTATTTGCTGGTTTTAGTTAAGCTTTTTAATATGCTTCCTCTTCTTCCATTGTTGTTCATAGAAATATGTGATGTCATCCTTTTCTTAAATATATTTTATATAATTTTAGAAGAAAAAGTCAGTTGTTGTGCATGAAAAACTTTGTAAATGAAACCGGTTTTGACCATCTAAATGTTTATAGTGAGTGCAGTGGGTGGTACTGTGCCAAGTGTCCTACTTGATCACATCATTGATACATACTGATAGGAAGAAATTTGCTTAGATATTGAGGTACATCACCATAGAAGATAGATGTCTTTAATGTTAATAATACCAAAATGTGCACCATGTGTGATTGTTTTCAAGATCCCCAGTTAATAATACTGTGTCAGCTTTTGGTTTTGTCCAGTTTTGAAGAAGCTGGTCATAAATTGAAGGACTTTGATGATGGTAGTTTAATTCCTACCAGATTTCTTTCCACCTGCCTCTGCCTTCCTGTTGTAGTCCTGGTCCTGGAACAACTAGGCCTGAGTGTCCTAGGTGGAAATTTTTCTGGTATAAGGAAGCCTAATTGCCAGTGCAGAATTCCTAGCTCATAAATACTTTCCCTGCAGTGCCTGAAAGCAGGCATCAGCTGTATGGGAAGAGAAGCCAGAGCCTACTGCACTCCAGCCTTCTTCAGCCACAGTGTCATCCTTTGGGTCGTAGAATATCTCATGTTGGAAGGGACCCATAAGGATCATCAAGTCCTCACAGGACTACCTAAAACTAAACCATATGACTAAGAGCATTGTCCAGACACTTCTTGAACTCTGACAGGCTTGGGGCTGTCACCACTTCCCTGAGGAGCCTGTTACAGTGACAGCCCACCCTCTCAGTGAAGAACCTTTTCTAATGCCTAATCTGAACTTCACCTGACGCAGCTTCATTCCATCTCCTCGTGTGCTATAGCTGGTCACCAGAGAGAGGAGATCAGCACCTCCCTTTCCACTGCCCCCCATGAGGAAGTTGTGGGCTGTGATGGGGTCACCCCTCAGCCTTCTCTTCTCCATGCTGAGCAAACTAAGTGATGGCAGCTGCTCTTCCTATATCTCACCCTTGAGACCTTTTCGCCATCTTGATTGCCCTTCTCTGGACACACTCTAACAGTCTGATGTCCTTCTTACATTGAGGTGCCCAAACCTGTACTTGAGGTGGGGCCGCACCTGTGCAGTGCAGAGTGGGACAATCCCCTCCCTCGACTGGCTGGCTGTGCCGTGCTTGATGCACCCCAGGACATGGTTGGCCCTTTTGGCTGCCAGGGCACACTGGTGACTCATATTCAACTTGCCATCAACCCAAACCCCCAGCTCGCTTCTTGTGGGGCTGCTCTCCAGCCTCTTGTCCCCCAGTTTGGGGGGATATCCCAGTGTAGCTGTTTAGTTAGAACAATAATTATGACATTGAAATTAATTGAAAAATGAGGCACTGTTAACTGATTTTCTGGGAACCCTGCACTTAATCAAAACCACATGGAGTGTAGTACATGTAATAGTTTTGCAAAAATAATAGATAAGCTTTTGAAAGAGACTTTTCAGAAGCTTTTCCCCTGACAGTACCTACGGATCCCCCATGTGGTGTCGATGTGTTTCCATATGCATTTCTCCATTGTGTCCACTAGAGGTCTGGCATCTATTCACATAATCCCTGCTTTACCTTCCTGGTCCGTGGGTAGAGTGCCAAGTCTCCAATTTACACTCCACCTAGAGTTCACAAGACATGGGTGGGCCTAGGTAGGTTGCTGTATTCCTAATATAGTGTCTCTACCATGTTTAATTTTTCTATTTGAAAATAATTCCATACACAAAGGAAATCAATACTATTTAAAGTACACACACTGTGATCCTGACAAAAGGTACTGGAAGGCTGGGGAATAATCCAGCCAAATTCTTTGGGTCAGAGCCAGAGAAATAATGAATTCAAAATGCTAACTTTGTTCTTTCAAAGTGACTGAATATACAATAGGGGAAAATGTAGAAAAAAACATCCAAACTACATGGATTAAACCTGAATTTGTGGTTAAATTTCTCTCTGGCTCTGTACTGAAACACCTGTGGTATATAAAAGGTGTAAATCAGGTCAGAATTAACCTCTGAAAGGTTGGTTGTGTGAGAACCAGTCCAGAGATCCATTTCTTTCATGAAGCTGAAATCTGAAATGGAATGAACTTTAAGGGAAGTAAAGCAACACCTGATTTTGGAAGTGACCAGTTTTAACAGTATCATGCATGATTAAATCAGATGAAAGAAACAGTAAATCTGACGTTCCTTGGAAGCAAGGGAGGGAAATAGTTTCATAATCAAAACCTAGAAAAATATGTCTTATTGTAAGTAATTTTAAAATAATATGAAGTGGCAATTACTGTAAAGTTGCATATTAGAAATACTGGGATTTAATGGCCTTTGCAAAAATAAATGTTGAACTTCCATGTTTGTTGAAAAGTAATGCAAATAAAATACAGTTTTCTTGAAATATCATAACCTGAGCTATTTCTGATTAATTTTTAAGATATCTTTTTTATAGACATGCTATATAAGTATGTATAAGGAACAGAATTTCCTGTAACACAACACAGAAAAAGGAAAGTACTTGTCCTAAATTATGAATATTCAATATCTGCTTTGTATTTTGTCTTGAACTTCAGTCAGCATTGAGTTAATATAGAGGAAATAAACTGACTAATTCTTAATTGTTTCCTGGAAATGTATCCTAGAAAATGCATTTTTGGTTTCTATGGGATGACAAAAATAGAGGAAAATAGATTAAGACAGCAAAATGTAAAATTTTTTCCATTTTTTTGCTGTAGAATTTCAAGCACTTGTTAGATAGTCATCACCACACATCCTACAGAAGTGAGTAGAAAGGCAAAGATGGTCGTCTTTCAGAAGCTGTTCCCTGCATTAAGAGCCCTTTCCATAGCATAACATTATGCCGCTTAGGCAATGAATGTGGAATTAAAGTTTTCTGTGGCTCCTGTGCAGGCCCTGCAGGGAACAGCCAGCAGTATTTCAAAAGCTCAAAGTTCACACCCTGAGGAAAACGTAGAGTTGGCAACTGCAGGGCGGGGGGTGGAACCAAAAAAACTATGCAAAGAAGCAGCTTTACTCACTGGAAAAAATCACTGTCAAGAAAGCAGAGACAACTGTAGATTATGCAATATTAACAGCATGCTTCACTCCACAAACTCTGTTTCTCTGAGGCACAATGATGAATTGTTTCTCTTGGTGTAAACACTTCTCAGAATTGTTTTCTTTGTTTACAGTAGTAAAAATTTTAAAGTCCCTGATTCAGCACTGATAAACATTTTCAAATGTCAGCCTGCTGGTTTTGTTTTGGTGAATGATTTCTGTAGCCTTTGATGGCAGGGAGAGGACTCTAGGAGTTACCTTTGAACCACACCCATGGGTCCAAAGGCAGTAGTGTTTCCTTGCCACAGCATAGCACATGATCAGAGGAGTTTGAAAGTTCTGCAATCAAAATATTAACTCCCAGTTGATTCTCCCCAAACCTTTTACCAAAAGCTCTTGCCAATATATTTTCTTGCAGGAATGTTAATAAAATACTTTACATTTGAACTTAAATGACAGCATGCTGTATTTCAGAGTGTTGGCAAACAAGTTGCTTTTCCTGATTAACTGAATTATTTTTGCCAAATTCAGTGTACAGCATGTAATCACAGATGTCATGAACGCTGCCTCACAAAGCAAATTGCCTAGCACAGTTTCATGTAATAATAACAGCCAAATGCTTCAGTGCTGCGCAGAGTCTTTGTCTTATTCATTCATGTTTGACTTTGCGAGGTATTCCGGTCTATTTAACAGAGGGACTACACAACAAATGAACTCTAGTCTGCAATGCAGTGGGTACTCCATTTGTCAGAATTAACATTCATTTACAGCTACTACTGGCTGCAACAGCTTAGAAACCTTACAGCACATGACAGACAGGCTTTATCAGTCTGGCAGGGAGGTGAAACAAAGAAAGAAGCAAGCAGCTCTGTTCACAGAGGGCAATAATATAGGTGTGAAATAATTCTACCAAGGAGAAAGCAAAATTTTACACATCCACTTTGTAATTGCTAAAAGAAATTCTTATTTCTCACAGTTTGGCAATGGCTGAGATAGAAACTGAACCACCAACAACAGTGAAGAATAACCGTAAGTAGATTGTTAATATTTGATTAAAAGAAGTTAAGATGCTGTCTGTAAAGCCATTCTTAAAGGAATTGTGACCAGTACCCCATGCTTCCGGCACCTGGTCATTACTACCGTTAGCAAAACACCATTTTATAAGGCAAGCAGCCATTCTCTGGGACCGAGCGGGTCATGTATTCATTCCTTTCCCCTCATTATCAGGCCCTGAAGGTCGTGTGCCCCAAGCAGACAAATCAAGCGGATTCCTTCTTCCCTTCCCTGCTGGCCTCAAGGTTCCTGGGCACCAGGCCGATGACTCCCTTCCTTGCCAGCCTTGAAAGTCCCAGGCACCTGGCCAACCCGGTGGTGTTGATGACCCCGCCACAGAACACAGAAGCCTGACGGCACCCAGAGCACTGTCTGTAAAACCAAGCAGTTACAAGTCCTAAGGGGGACCAGAACTGCTGCTGGGCAGTGAGGCCAGGACCCCCAGTGGCCAGGGACGCCTCCACCATTGCCCGCTTCCTCCGAGGCCTGAGGGAGTGACTCCTGTTCTCTTATATGACTTTGGAGTCTAGATTATGGTTGTTGCATTGACACAGCAAACCATGTGTTAAGATCCGGCCTGATCTGCAGAGGGTCCAGGTGATTAAAAATCATAAGGTGAAGTTAATATCTAGGTGATTAGAAATAAGTTATGTTGTATTATAAATTCTGTATTATGCTACTTATAAATTGTACTACACTGATTCTGCTTGGAGAAATCCTGTGCCATTCTAATCATAAATTCTGTGCTATACTAATCATAATAACCTCTTAAGAAAAAAAAAAACTTTCATTCTAACTACAACTTAATGCCACCATCATTCTGCCAAGGATCCCTAAAAGAAACCTGCCCGTCCCCTCAGTGTTGGGTGACAGAAACATAACTTTTAAATTTATAAATTTTCATCCAGACAGGATTCAGTCAAGTGAGGAGTTAATCATGTACAATGCCAGCATTACTATTTGCATGTAAATTTGATGAGCACTTCTTAATACTCTTCCCTGTCTGTTCTGATTCTCCCTGCGGCTGTTACTAGTTCCACTCTGTTACCTTCTTTGTTCATCTGTCTGTACTTTGAAACCCCCATTTGTATTTCTGAGACAGTTAAAGAAAGCAGCAACCTCCTGCCAGACCTTCCCAGGGTAGAGCCTCATCTTCCTTCAGTCCCATGTGGGTTTTTCCTTGGTGTAAAAAAAAAAAAAATAATCTCTCTCAATATATCCATATTGGTATCCTACACCTCCTCATGCTACACAGGGAGCTGATGCCCACAGCATGGAGCCAAGGGATGGAAGATAGGGCCTCTGCTCTCCACCTTTTCCAAGATCCATGCGAGGTGACCACAGCTCCCCACTGTAGCACCGGAGGTGAACTGCCCCAAGGCCATAAAGCAGGGTTTACCCCATGGCGCTCTTTTTCAGAGAATTCAGCAGTTGGTATCCCAATGGTATTCCTGCAGAAAGAAATATTACTCAACTCCAAGGAGATGGAAATCAGCCACTGAACCTAATTCTTACTTGGCAGAGAAACAACACAAACTTCTACTTATGGCATGCACCAATTTTGGATTTCCAGAGCTGTTTTAATGTGCCTTGGTCCTACATTCTTCCAGGAGCCTTGAAGTAAACTTGAAACTCACTTCTTAAAACACTGATGATGCTACTTAACTCACAGCCTGAAGAGACAGCTGTAAACTAAGGCCAGAATTACTACTTATTTTCCACAACTGTTTCATAACAGTACTTGGAATAAAAAGTGTCAGAAGTAGAGAACCATTAAAGTTTACCCAAATTCTAGGTAACTTGTTCTGCCTAAGCAGTTCACATTCGCAGCTCTAGGTAGTCCCTAGCATGAATCAGATGCAACTCCATGTTCTCATGAAACTGTAAAGGATAAGGGACAGAAAACAAGAGAAAGACTGTATTTACTGGGATGATAGACTGAAATCTGTTCTGCATTTTTCACTAGGAAGCTGATTGTTAGGGGCAATCCAGCAGATTTTTTCCTGAACATTGTGGAACAGACTTTTTTTCCTTTACACAACAGTATAAATCACTGGAGTGCAGACACAGCCCATCACTAGAATGATCATCATGAGTATTGTTATAGCAGTTCGCTTGCATGCACCTCCTGCTGTGCAGCACATAACACTTTCAGGAAGTACACTGCTCTGTCTGGCAATGAATGTATAACTGGGTGAGTTAGGAATCCACTCACTTGGAACTTTAAAGATCAAAGATATTGTTGGGGTTAGTCCCAAGAATGATGTCTGAATAGATCTTTCTGTTGAGGTTGATTTGTCACCAAATTAAGCTAGCAACTCTCCAGGCATACAGGACTGTAAAGCATGTCAGTCAATCTTCAGCAGATCAGCAGTGATGAAGCCAACCATGCACACAGAAATCAGCGGGGAAGGTTGCAGAGCCCAACAGAAAGGGAGATGTAAACTGGGCACAGCAACAAGGTGGATTACAGCTGTGGAACTGCACTGTACAGCTCATCCTTTTCCTGCCAAAAGAAACCCAAGTAAACTCTGAAAAAAAAATCCTGATCTGCATTATGGAGAATATTGGTTTGGTTCATTAGATAAACCAACTACACGTGCTCCTTTTTTAGCACTGAAATCAAAACATGGCAAATACAGCCATATGATATGCTTTTCACAGCCCACAAGTTCTTTTAGCACATCAGCATTTCTGTTTCATAAACAGAAAATACAGCTTATAGGACAGTATAATTTTCACACAAATTCTAGTATATATCACTTGCAAGTATTTCAGGAGGACCTATCATACCATCCAATGGCTTGACTCAACCTTTCTGTATTATTTTCAGCTAGAGGACACTGGGTGATGTGCAATCTGCAGGCAAGCTTGATGTGCCAGCACTTCACCAGGCTTCTACCACAGTTGAAAAATGGGCAAGCTCTGGGTAAACCCTATAAATCCCTGCACCCTGCATTTGTAGCCATTAGGCTAACACCAGATTATCTTAAATGTTATAACCTAAAGGACTCAAAACACAGTTGCTTCTGAAAATGCATCACAAAAACAGCTTGCCTAGCTATTCTGCACCTGTGGTATAATGTCTGTCATGAGTACAGGTTAAGATCACAGGCATAACAACATTCCCATAATCTCTAAAAACGCTTTTGCTCAGAATGTTATGCGTTATGCTCACGTAAAATGTGAGGGTTTCAAGAAGATCCACAGCTTACCAGAAGATATACTGGTGCATCCTTGAAGGCTCAAGTCCCCCTTGGAATTTAACTTACAGCCTGCTGACATAGTTTGTCTGTCAAATATACTGTATTTCCTGATGAAACCAAACAGCTACAGAGATGGGACATAACTGAGAAAGCAGAAGTAAAAACAATTCCAGGTTTTGAAACAAATAATAGCGCTTAATTTTCAAGGTACAAATAATTAAAATAGGACAATGCTAAAATATGAGCAACAAATATAATGGGAGTAAAGGGTCTATTCTACAAATGTGAGAGGGCTGACCCACTAAAGCCCAATCCATCTAGTCTACAGTTCCTGACAGAGGTCAGCCTAGACACCAGTGTATACGTGCAGGAGGTCACATCTAAGCAAGTCTGAATTTTGTATGCTGGTGGAAGAAGAAGACTCAGTGAATCCTGAGACCTGTAGGCTACTCCAGCTGCTACAAACAGTAAAAAACACACCAAAGAGATCTTAAAGATTATCACCCCCAGGTAGGAATTACTGGAGCATGAAATGCTGCAGACGTACATGGGGATTGTTTATCCAAATGCTGCACCCAACATATGCTAAAGGCAAACACCAGCTGCATAAGCTGGCTATGCTGGTTTCACATTATTTAGGAACTTTCCTAAACCAGAAAGAGCTGTAGTATCTCCTGAGTCCTAACACTAAGTGGTGCAAAGCAGCCAGGAGGGAAATAAATGAGTTTTCACATTAAATCCTCCCTGCTGCTTTGGACACCAACTGTCCCAGGGACAAAAACTTCTAACAGACACCTCAAATCAATGAACCTGCCACTCTGCTGCCACAACTGTTCAATTTTTTCACTTTGCCTCATTTTCAGTTTAGGTATGAATCCTACAAACACTCATGTTCACATTACCTTTACAGGATCAGGAGCCTTGAGGCAGTAGCTCTTTCCCACCATACGTTTACATAAGTCTCACGCTTGGTAGGGGCAGATGAATCCTCCAGCTGTAACAGCAAAATGTGAGTTGACTGACCTGTATAGCTGAAGCCAAACAATGTTAGAAATCAGCACAAACACAGAAGTCCTTAAAGCATAACTGATCATAATAAATATTGTAAAAATGTTTCCTACCCACTCAAGTCTGCTCACTGTGTGCGACAGCCACATTGCTCATGTAAATGGCTGTAGTAAGGCATTACTGCTTTTAACTCCTGCTAGTCCTGCAGAGGCAACGATACTGAAAAGACAAGGAGGATCTTTATCACCACATGCATTACCAACACCATTTACTGTAACTGCCAGTTGCACTCAACAGGTGTGTAATGCCACAAATGTCCCTGTCAAGCACTAATGTCACAGATCTAGCATAGATTTTGGCCCACATGACCATCTTTACATTACCTTTGTCCTGCACAGTCACAAGTTAAGAGTGCAAGAAGCCCTCCTGGACCTCAGCTGGGTCCTCAAAGGTGGCAGTCTTACATATACATAGTTATTAGGAACTCAATGCAAAACAGCAGCCCACAAAATGCTACTGCTGAGAGAAGATCTGACCCTCAAGCCGTATTCAAGTTACCTCTGCAATTGCCTGATGCAGCTGCTGGAAATAATAGGAAAGCATAGCCAGACTAGCCACAGTTCCAGGAACTGTGGCTTAAACCCAGAGTTCCTCCTGTTTCAACAGATACTTCAACACCTTCAAATCTTGCTTAATCTTATTGCAACATTTTAAACCCAGAGATAATACACAGGTGCAAACATTTGCCACAAGTCATATGTTGGTTGTGAAGCAGGAGATTGCTCAGGCATACATGGCTGAAATTTTTGAGATTCCAGCACAAGCCCACTACACATTAACAGCTCAGCTGCAGCTCCATAAAGAACTGTAGAAGTCTCAAACCAAAGAAAGTAAGACCTGTTCAACTGAACTTCAGGTGTCTTCTAAAAACTAGGAGAGTAGGGCACAACGCACTTCTACATTTTTCCAGAACCTCCACCCCAAAAAAACCCAACAAAACACTAGTCATACTTAACAGAAATGTAGAACAGGGATTTCAAGTGCAGCAGATACTTCCACCATTATCTGCCAATATCCTGCATAGCACATTGTCATGGTTTTAGCTGGGATAGTTAATTTCCTTCACTGTAGCAGGTATAGTGCTGTGTTTTAGACTTAGTATGAAAATAATGTGAAAACACACTGATGTTTTAGTTGTTGGTAGGTAGCGCTTACACTAGTCAAGGACTTTTGCAGCTTCCCATGCTCTGCAGGTGCACAAGAAGCCGGGAGGTGAGGGGATACAACCAAGAGAGCTGATCTCAATTGGCCAAAGAGTATTCATATCATGTGAAGTCATGCCCATGGGGGAGTTGGCCGGGGGAAGGAGCCATCGTGGCTCGGGGACTGGCGGTGTCGGTCA
>WEKW01023996.1:0-31167 GCA_013389905.1 Sula dactylatra
AAGGCATCTATATTGGCCTAATGACATTTTGAGGTAATTTTTATACTTAATCCCAGTGTCTTTCATAAACAGTTCATCAGCAGGATTCAAGTGCATCTCAGGCTTTCTGTTACACTTCAAAGCTGGATAACAAGTACTCATCTTCACAATACTTCAANAAACCAAAAAAACAAAACCAACAACAAACCCTCACGAACCACCACAAACCCATCTATCCCCTCCAAATAATTTAAGATAGGTTTTGGAAAAGGAAGTAGAACTTGTTTACAACTTGCAAAGATAAAACAATATAAAGAGCGGTTATGTTTTGTTAAGCTGATTCTAGAATATCTTGTCCTAAAGCATTAATTTCTACAGCTTGAGGTAAAGCTCACTTAGCTAGCACTGAACTTAGCTCTTCCATAAATTTAACAAGTCTAACATTTGATAAAAAGCCACCTTCACATCAGAAAAATACCTCCAACAGCTGAGCTACAAGGGGAATTCATTTCCTGACCTAATTTTGCCTCCAGTTCCACTCAAAATCCACCTAAAAAGCCTCACTACATTTTTCATTTTGATGGGACAACACACATGACTCAAGTTACACAGGGACATCAAGGTTGAAAGGACAATGTTGTTAACGCTCATTTTTCAGTGTTAATGCTGCTGTACCAATGACAGCAGTAGAATAAATGTTACTGCAAGCAGCACTCTGTTATTTTTGCCACCACACCATGAAAATATTTCCTGCTTAAAGTCATCCTAAGTGTTTCACGCTGTAGTGGAAAAAGATTGATTTGTAAAAGGTACACATAGATGCAGTTTCAGGGTAGAGCTTGGTAGGAGACAGCTGAGATTTCAAACTTCTTTCTGTGTCCAATGAAAACTGAGAGATTCAATTTATTTTTTTTATTATTATTCTTATTATTATTCTTATTATTATTATTATTACTATTTTGGGGGGAAAAAGAAGAGAACTAGAGCAAGCAAATGACTCCTTTTACCAAACCCTGCAGAATGGACTCACTTTATTTCTTTGATTTTTCTGGATAAGAAAAATGTACTCCTTTCATGAAGGAGTACAGCACTGAGACAAAGCGATGCTTTGAACCCAAATTTTAAGCTCCTGCTCAAATTCACCATTTCCAAAGAACTTTAGAGCAGTTTCAGATGCCTGACATCTTGGAAGCCAAACTCTCCTCCAATTCCTGAAACAGATATTTTTCAGGAGATAATGAGAGAATAGAGGCATTAATTCCACTGCCCTGTCTACCTATATTTATTCCTCCAGAAAGAACAGACAGCCTTCTGGTGACCAAGGGAATCAATCCAAAATTATCACTGAAAAGAGAACAAACCAAAAAAATTGGCAAGGGACTACTTTTCTAAGTTCTTATTTGTTTGTTCAAAGATAGTTGAGGGCTCCTTGCATTTTATCTTTTGTACCTGGGTCTTGTAGATGAGTATCTAAACCCCTGTCTTCATTCCTCAAAGGTTTACCCTTTTCTCCCTTCAAGAGCTAGATCGCAATTCAGACAGAGAACTGCTGCTCTGCAGCTTCATGAGCCTACAGCACGTCAGCTGGCACTCCATCAATGTTTTCCACCCCCAGCGCTGTTAATGGTCTCAAGCATGGTAGAAATACTGTTTAGAAAGTATTTGAAAATTAAAAAGATCAAAGGGTGGAGGAAAAAAACTACTAGAAAACTCTAGAAAAACTATAGAAAAGAAAGAAACAAAAGCTCCCGAAGAGCCAAAATTTGCCTGAAGTTCACTTTAGGTTAGTTACAGAGTTCTGCAGAAGAACTTATTAACCAAGTGTTTTAAATCTACAGGCAAGGATCCAGCTTAACAGAAAATCACAATGAAAGTACAGACTTTCATATACGTCTCTCAAGAAGTACAAAACTGACTCTTACTCAAATTGATTTTTATGTTAAAGTGCTATCTCTGAATTGACATCATGATGCCAAGATTTTAAGATAGGCAGGCTGTATTTACAACTGTTAAATTTCTGTATTCAGAATGACAATGTTCTGAACATGGGTTGCCCTAAGGTACAAGAATAAAAATGGTGGTTATGAGTCAAGCGCTGTATCTGCAACATATTGGAGCTAAGTGAAAAGGCATATACTTTCATTAACCAAAAATTACTGTTCTACTTATTTTTTGCAAACATTCACTTTCCTATTATTTAGTCTTACAAACACATAAATAACCATAGGATTTGCAGAATATTAAAGCACGTTTTGCGTCAATTTTTGGCTAATCTTATGTAAGTGAAGAAAAAATTTTTATCAGCATTTTCTAGCAATCGTTTCAAATTTACTTCATTTTTAACAGCTCTAAAATGAGAGCTTACTTTCCCTGAACAGTCCACTGCTGCATGCAGCTCCTTAAAGCACTTTAGCAATGAGGAGCAAACTGCATGAAGTTCGCATTGAGAAGGCAGAGAAATGCAAGGAAGGGGATTGCAACAACCGCCCGCCACTTGGAGTGGCTTCCTCAGCTGGCAGGATGGTGAGCAAAGCCGCAGCAGGGCCTTCCCCCGAGAGCCTGGAGCCCTGCAAAAAGCCCCAGAGCAAACCAGGGAGTGGGAACCCTGTGTGTATCTTTTGAAGTGCATATTTTGGTGTGCAGTATTTAGCAGCGCTGTAGTGGCAGAGCTAGGGCACTTCCATGAAGAGGACACTGGATGTGCAGTGCATGAGGTTGTGGCCAGAGAGACTGGAAACCTGCTGCTCTTCAGAGTACTTCAGGTTGCATCCTCAGCCTCATACAGGCTCATTACAGACATGAGGGAAACAACAGGGGCTCAATATAAGTATATTGGGGCTTTTTAGATGCTTAAGGTCAAAACTGTGGTTGAAAAGAACCGCCTAACTTCAAAGAAGCCAAAGCGGAGTGGATACATGCTACCCCTGCTCGATTGCTGAGGTCCTTCAATAAGTAGACTTTAGTTTAGCGATCCCATGGATGCTAGCAAAGCAATACGATCACTTTGTTTCCAGAAGATTGTCAAAATGTTCAGTTCTGGCACAAGTTCTAAGTGTGTGTTTAATGAGGTCTTTTACTAGCCTGTCACTTTAATTCCAGCTGCTCTAGAAATCCTGGCAGCTCTTACAATACCACACCCTTAAACAAAAAAAACCCCCAACTGTTTACAGATAAACAGTACTGCACTACAATATACAGTAGAGATTAAAAAATACACTGATCATCATTACACACCTCATGCACAACAACACTTTTTTCCAATCCTGTGGGCACTCACTACTACTTTTTTTTTTTAATAGGGTTCATAACCTTAAGTCCAGCTTCTGTGATATCCATCTCCCAATCTGCCTTTATTTAGTTTAATAGAAGTAAATGGGATATACTGAATCCTTTCAAGACTTAATTTCAAATGACTAAATGTGGTCTCAAGACTCCCACCCATACTCTCTTTTACAAGTCCTAGAGTATCAAAACTTAAGTCAGTTAATCATGGATTAAATCCATGATACTTACACTTTCACTTATATGGAAATCCTTATTTCATGACCCTAGAAAGGTGTACTTTTCTGTCAGTTATGAGGTACAAGAATTAAATTCCCTGTGGGACTATTTTCTGCAATTGACATATATATACAGATGAACTTTGACAACAGTTAGCAGCAAATGAGCTACAGCTCACTGTATCAATACAGGATAATTTTACACTGACAAAATTGTCAACTAGTTAAAGAGCATATGTTCTGAACTAGACTGATATAAAATTAATGCTCCAGGACTGTGCAGAAACTTGAAATTCCCTGTGTCTCATTTTGTCATTTAATTTTAGATAAAAATTACATAATATATCATTTCTTAAAATAGCTAAATATAAAACAAAGTATATTGATGACTTGTATTTATTTTGCAGGTGCTAATATAGCAAAGGAATCTTTCATCCTTGAGCAGCATTACAATCTTCTCATGCAACTTGAAACTTAGCTATTTGTGCTGGTGTAAAAATATACTGGTATATACTGGTGGTTTTCGTTAGTATATAAAAGATGCAGTAATAGATGGACCTGAATTCATCCTGTCCAAGTTCTTAACTAACCACCAGGCATGAGACAGAAAGGCACAAAAAGTCCCTGAGCTAGATCAGATAATTAAGATCTAATTAAGGAAACAACCTCATATCCCAAAGTGTGCCTTTACAAAATCTAAGGTGCCTGCTGTAAGGGACTGAAAGAGTTAATGTCTCAAAAATTGTTGTAAAGTGGGACGTAGCAAATTGCAGGCGGGAAACTGATGGACACATGGCGTGGGGGACACATCGGAGGATGTGCAGTTACAGGTTCTGCCATGCCTCACACAGCAACTTGCAAAGGTCATACAAAGTTTATTTCAGAAGGGGCTTACGACCGCCTGAAAAAACCCCTCACGACCACTCCTCACAATGGCACCTGTGCAGAGGATCAAGAAACTACTAGAGCAAGAACCATATAAGCTCACAGGAGGCATAAACTGAAGGCGGGACTTGGACTATAAAAGACACTACAACAAAGAGACTGGTGCGTGCCCGCCACTGGAGGGTCATCATGCCTATCGTCATTGACGCTGGATCCAAGGGTAGTAATATCTCCCTATCTTTCCCTCCCTCTCTTCTTCTCTCTCTCTCTCCCCCCCTCCTTTCTTTTCCTTTTCTTCTTCTTTTACAAATATTCTTAATGAGAACCCCCACCATCAATGCTTTTCCATGTCTTCAAGTTCAAGTAGCCTTTTCAAGTTCAAGTTACTTCTGCATTGAAATAAAGTGTTTAGGTGATTGTCTGGTGTTGTTTCACCTTAATTTAGTCTGAGAGGATCATTAGAACCTTGGTCACTCTTTGTCCTCCTCTGAGGTTGGGACGCAACATATTTTATTGGTGTCATGGACAGGATCCCCTTGATGGTATTGCAGCCCCCTCTCTGAAAGCAGTCATAAATAAGGGGAGACAGTCCTCAGAGAACTAACAAGGGATCTGGTCCCTATCATTTTTTGTCCGTTACAGCTTCCCTGGGATGTCTGATTGTAGATCGTACCCCTCTCCTGCAAAAATTAGAGGGTTATAAAGCCTGAACCTCTCCCCCTGGTATGACCTGGGCCCATAATAACTGGCATGATCCACAAGCTCTAACAGACAGAATTTCCACCTTAGGTAAAGAATGAAGGTTGAAGCTTGGAAAAGGGAAAGCGATGGTCTGCGCGGTTTTAGGAGTTGCCTGGGTGGCAGCACAACAGGATAAACATGATACCCAAAAAGCAGAAAAGGAGGTAATAAAGTCCCTTCGGGATTTAGTGAAGACTTTACAAGAACAGCTAGAAAATAAGACACACCTAACCAGAGACTACATACCACTTTAACGGGAGCCTTAGAGCAGGAAACGATACTAAGGGAGCAATTAGATGAAACTCATTTCCAAATTGGTGTAGAAAATATGGATGTAAACTTTGATGGGGGAAAAGAATTGGAATTGTTATACCCTCTTACAGGCTTAAAGCATGTAAAAAGAAATGTATTTTCCTGAAAAGGGAGAAGCCAGAATACAACCTCTAATTAAGACCGAAACTACAGAGGGGGGACCAGGAGGAGCTCAGCAAGTTATCACCCATATTGTTCCCTATTCCCCTACTGATGTGGCTAAAATCAAAGAATAATATTCCCCAGGACCCCGAGAGATGGAAACTGAATACGTATGGAGGGTGTCCCTTACTGGGGGTGACTGTATCTTGCTGAATGAGGGTGAAGCAAGAAGGACATTAGGGGCTGGGAGTTTTTATAACCAGAAATGACAACCAAGAGCCTCGGTCCCAGACCCACACAGTAGCATATTGGGCAGGTGGATTAGATCCTATTGAGAGGGGGTACTCCTTTATCGATTAAAACACCTACGGCAAGTCACATCCTAGAGATCATACAGAAAATTGCATGCCTCCATTTAACGCGTGACAAAATACTTGCTCCCGCAACAGCCCATCCCAATGCAATATGTGACTATGGGACTAACCCCGAAAAATTTCACCCTCTTATAATAGGACTACCTGATGCTTTAAAATTATATGCAGTACAACTACAAGATTGATTGAGAACACCCCAGCTGCAGACAAGGTGGGGGGCCTCAGAGGTAACATGGAGGGAGGTAGCACAGGAGCTAATTAATTAGGGGAGGCAAATAGGATTTACCGGCCAGGGAGAGACCAAATCCAAAGCGGATCTCAGAAGGATGGAAGGGAATGAGGGAACAAAAGTTATGCCTATGCACAATCCTCAACCCTCCTCAGTGAGACCAACACAACCCCCTGATAATAAAAGCTATGCTTTGTGGGCAGAAGGCATTTTAAAAAGTGTTCCCCAGGAGGTGATGGATGGGTTGCCTGCTCCTAATTTGGAAAGTCTGGTGAAAAGACGGGACAAGAAAAAGAAACCTCGCCCCTCACAAAACCTGAAAGTCTCTTTGCCTGACCCCAAGAACACAGGAAGGTGACCCCACCCACTCCCCTGACCACCGAGTTGATTACTTTAGATAGACTAGAGTTTGGAAACTCCCTCCACCATCCCCAATAAGTGAGCAGCGGGATGACAGGTAGGTTTACTTGAGAAGGCTCAGAGAAACTGCAAAGGGAGATTTATTGATCACTTTTCCTCTGGGCCCCTTTAAGACTCCTGTTATCTTTCTAGTAGACACAGGAGCTCAAATGTCAGCTCTCTGGACAGATGTCGCTGACCACAATGGCATAGCTGCTGACAGAAAGCAGATTTGGGTTACAGATGGTTTTGGAATCTCTAAATCCCAGCTAACAGCTCCAGGTAAATGCTGGCTGCCTGGAGAGAGAACTGCAACTGAAGTTATTATGATCCCAAAGGCTTTCCCAACAAATATTCTGAGGCTGGACTTACTTAAAGGGTGTGATTCAGTGGACTCGGGGGGAAAAGAGTGGGTGTTTGGCCTCCCAGCTGCCTCAATGCATTTACTCCAATCTGTGCTGGAATTACCCCCTTTAGGGACGGTAAATGTTAAACCTTATCCTCTTCCCTTAGGGCCCAAGAGGGAATAAGTCCTGTAATAACTGAGCTGTGAGAGCAAGGAGTTATTATCCCAACCCACTCACCTTACAATTCTCTGGTGTGGCCAGTCCAGAAACCACACAGAAAGTGGTGATTAACAGTTGATTATCGGTGACTAAATGGAAAAACAGTCCCCTTAACTGCTGCTGTCCCTAACATAACCAAGCTAATTACCATCATACAGGAACAAGCTCACTGGACCTTAGCAACAGCTGACGTAAAAGATATATTTTTTATGGTTCCCCTACAGGAAGCAGAGACTGTTTCACTTTTACTTGGGAAGGTGTGCAGTTTACCTTTACACGTATCCCCCAGGGATACCAGCATTCACTGACTATTGCTCACTGTGCGCTAGCACAAGAGCTTGCTCAAATAAGTCCTGAAGAAGTGCTCAAAGTACATTAATACATTGATGATATATTGATTGGCAGCTCTGATGTTACCACGGTAGGACAGACCCAAATTAAAATAACTGATCATCTGGAAAGCTTGGGGCCCCAAATCCTGACAGAGAAAGTAAAACTTCCCTCTCCCAAAGTAAAGTTCCTAGGCATCTGGTAGAGGGGAGGAACAGTATACGCTCCCCCTGAGACCTTAACTGCCCTTGAACAGGTAAAAATGCCCCAATAATAAAAAAAGAGTTACAACATGCCTTAGGAGTGCCAGTGTACTGGAAAGAACACATCCCAGGTTTTTTCATCATAGCCTGACCCTTGTACGATCTGACTTGTAAAAGAACATCTTGGGAGTGGACCCCCGTCCATGAGGAAGCCCTATAATTACCAACCTTTGAGGCTAGAGTATATCAGGCCCTAGGGCCAATACACCTGACCGATCTGCTCCATATCGATTGGGGTTTTTCAGTTCACGGGCTATCAATATGCATGTGGCAATGAGGACCTGACGGCTCAACTTGTCCTACTGGGTTCCATTCACAAAAGTTTTAAGGATGCAGAAAAAAGATATTTGGCTTGGGAAAAGAACCTCTTTGTAGCCTTACAAGAAGTCAAAAGAATTATAAAACAACAACAAATTATTTGGAAGAGGGACTTCTAAGGTTCTGAAACTAATACTGGCTGGAATCCCACCTCCTGCAGGGATTGCACAACAGGAAACTGTGAGAAAGTGGTATGCACAAATAGACCACCATTGTCATGCATGTAAAATAGAAGAGGGAGCACCTAAAACACTGCAGATACAAGAGCCATCCGGTAATCAACCAGACTTGGAACTTCCTCCTCCTTACCTAAAACTCATTCCTCCCTTTGAACCCCACTTAAAAAACATGTGGTTTATTGATGCATCCTCAAAGAGAGAAATATATGGAAATACTGGGCAGTAGCTTTACAAGTTGATTCAGGGGAACAAATTGTAACGGAAGGAAAGAGAAGTGCTCAAGTAGGGGAACAGATAGTTTGGAGCATGATAAAGAAGAAGGCTAAGAATAAAAACCCGGTGTTCATCTATACAGACTTGTACGCTGTATTTAAAAGATGTACTGAGTGACTCCTTGTCTGGGAACAAAATCAATGGGAAGTTAGTTGAGTACCCGTGTGGCAAAGAGAAAAATGGAAGGAAATTTTGAACACTGCTAAACAGGGGACCTTCTTAGCGGGATGGATATCTGTGCATCAACAGGGAGATCACCCAGCCCACATTTGGAATAACCAAGTAGACTCGCTAACCCATTTAGCCACAGTGATGGTAGAAACTGAAGAAAAGTGGGAACAGTTGTTAGAATGGTTACACATGAAACGTGGTCATTCAGGAATTAAAGACATTTACAAAGAGGCCAGCAGAAGGGGTTCGTCTGTCACTCGAGACCAGTGTAACACGATCATCTCTGCTTGTGGTCAGTGCTGCACCCGATTAGAAAAACATCCCTTGCTAGAGCCCCCCCTCCACTTGCAGAGCAGGAAGGGTCTCTGGGAGACCTGGCAGGTTGATTATATAGGACCCTTTAGGAAGTCAGATGGGAAGAGATATGTCCTTGTCAGGGTAGAGATGATATTGGGGCTTACACAGGCTGAGGCCTTTGCAAGAGCAACTGGAAACAATATGGTAAAAGGGTTGAAGCTATGGTTTAGTTACCTACAAAAACCCCAATCGATCCAATCAGATAATGGCAGCCACTTTACTGCCAGGGTGGTTCACGCATGGGCAAAAGGCGAGGGAATATAGTGGACATTTCACATCCTGTATTACCCTCAAGTGAATGGAACAGTGGAAAGAACAATTGCGTTGTTGAAAAGCATCCTCAAACCCCATGATTCTGGATGGCCTGCACAACTCCCTGATGCTGTAACAGAAGTGAATAGTCGTTGGGGGGTAAATAGATGTCCCAGGCTCACCGTGTTTTATCCCAGAACCCCCTCCTTCCTGTCAGAGAAAAGGGAGCCAAAAGACCCAGTAAAACCACTCCACTACCCAGGACAACCTGTTCTAGAAGATTTACTAAGAGTAGGAGAAATACCCTTAACTCTAAGAACCCCACTTAATCTCTATTCCTGGGTAGCCACAGATGCTCATGGAAGGTATCACTGAATCAACACCAGATAAATTGTGCCATGACTTTGCACTTGGTTTTGTTCAACAGTAGCCTGTCCAAGATGTTCTGAGCTCCCTTCTGTATGATTGTCAAACAAATTCTTCATTATAGCAATGGTTTACTCTACAAATTGTGTGTTGGCCTCAGTGAATGACAGATTTTGATGTATTTATAAATCGTTGTGGAGACCCTTTCATGAACCCTATGTTTATGTTGCTGCCCTTGGTGGTTATTTGCACCATTGGTTTGATTCTCTTCTTTTTTTTTGTATCCTATAACAGAGTACAATACTTTGGGGAGCTCTCCTTTTCAGCTTTGCTCTCCTTTGGGAGGGAAGAGGAAGTGAACCCCCCAACTTAGCCTGGAAACTGATTCAAGGTTTCATATGCATCCAGAATCATGCTGACCAAGGAGTTTGTGTTCGAATTCCTAAATCTGCAGGAGACTGTATCGGCTTTGCTATTATTAATCTTATTTTTTCCCAGCTATTGGAAAGTTAAACACAATTGTTAAGAATTGTACTGCCATGTGCACCTGAGGCAGAGTGAGAGCTCCATTTCAGAGTAAATATAATGACTTTTTCATTTTAATGGGAGCTGGTGGGTGGATCAGGGTGCATTTTATCAAATTTCGTCAACAAATTAGACTGACCTTTAGAACAAGACATGTAAGATGGAACAACAGTGAGCCAGTAACTCCCATACTGGAGGCCCCATTCATATTACTAATATCTCCTTGTCCTGAAGATTTGATGAACATATATAATGCATCAGGTAAATGGTGGAGCCAAACTCACTGTAAGAATCCCCGTAGGATATCGTGCACCGAAGTCCCCTTTTGGCCTCCACCCCTCAAGACAGAACCTTCTGACCATCCCTATATAGTTAGATGGTCTCCTACATGCCAGATTATGATGTGGAATAGGAGACCCTAAAATGTGTCCTTCTAGAGTGTTTGACTTCTCAAAACAGATGGTGCCAAGGAAGTAGTGAGCCCAAGGCATGACCCGAGTGGACGTTGCATGGAGTCCGGATACCTGATTATTACACCCGGGGCATGACAAGATCTCTAATGTTAGAAAATCTACTCACCCCATTTGTAACCCCTAAAAGACATCAATTTGTCTTAGAAAATTTAACCTGGCAAGTACACGTCCTGAGCAATTGGACCAAGTATACCTTCAGGGAAATAAATGTACAGATTCAGCAGATGTCTAAAATGACTTTGCAAAACAGATTAGATTTAGATGCATTATTATTAAAAGAACAAGGTATATGTGGAATGCTGAATCTTACCAACAGAGAATGCTGCCTCACCATACACAAGACACCACTACTCTTGAAGAAGCACGGAAGAAAATGAAAGAAGTATCAGAAGAAAACAGAGAACTTTTCCAAGCCATGCAGCTGAAGGACCAGTTCGCCAGTTGGGACCCTAAATCCTGCCTTAGCTCCCTCCTGAACACAGTAGGACTTACTGGTTGGGGGGGGGGGGGGGGGGGGGGGGGGAATGGTTCTTGAATATTATTGTAATGATAGGCTGTGGATTCTTGTTTTTAATGATTGGCATAGCTGTTGCAAAATGTATGATCTCACAAACACTATCTTCTTTATCCTCTGTCCACTATGTGAGTATCACCACCGAGGAAAATTATATAGACAATGTTTGAGTGACGGAGTGGTTTGAGGGACTGAACGAGCCAATGTCTTAAACATTGATGTAAAGTGGGATGTAGCAAATTGCAGGCGGGAAACTGATAGACACATGGCGTGGGGGACACATCGGAGGATGTGCAGTTCCAGGTTCTGCCATGCCTCACACAGCAACTTGCAGAGGTCATACAAAGTTAACTTCAGGAAGGGGCTTACGACCGCCTGAGAAAACCCCTCATGACCACTCCTCACAATGGCACTTGTGCAGAAGATCAAGAAACTACTAGAGCAAGAACCATATAAGCTCACAGGAGGCATAAACTGAAGGCGGGACTTGGACTATAAAAGACACTACAACAAAGAGACTGGTGTGTGCCCGCCACTGGAGGATTGTCACAACTATCATCACTGGCACTGAATCCAAGGGTGATGATATCTCCCTGTCTTTCCCCCTTCTCCCTCTTCTTCTTCTCTCTCCCCCCCCTTATTTTCCTCTTCTTTCTTTACAAATATTCTCTAACAAGAACCCCCACCGTCAACGTTTTTCATATTTTCAAGTTCAAGTTGCGTTTTCAAGTTCAAGTTACTTCTGCATCAAAATAAAATGTTTAACTGATCGTTTGGTGTCTTTTCACCTTCATTGAATACGAGAGGATCATTAGAACCTTGGTCACTCTCCCTCCTCCTCTCAGGTTGGGACACCACACCTGCACACCTGCAGCTTCCATGGAAGCAATGTATGTGCTGAACGTCTTTCTGAATGTGGCGACCCTACATGCTTTCTCTGCAGAGTCTTTCAGTTCTCTGTGAGAGAGGAGGTGGAGAAATCCCTCTCCTTTAATTAAGAATACTGAATACACGTTTTAATCATATTCTGTCAGAAATGGAATTTTAAAATAATCTTAGTACAGTCTTAATAGGACAACAAAATGCATTTTCATGTGTTTAGATTTTTTAATTGCTATATCACATATTTTACCTCAGAAAAAATATGGACAGAAAGGTTCAGCAATCGTAAGTATATTTATTATTTTATTTAAATTAAAGACATTTATTATGGAGAAAAAAGTATTTAATTTCCTACTAAACAATCTTGTAGATGTGAAAAGCATCTCATAACAGAATTAGTCACAATTCATCAGGACGTGTACATGGCCCTTCAAGATTTCTGGCAAATGCATAGAGTGCTGTGCTACCTCTCTGCCTCTTTGAAACTGCAAGACAACTGTCAACACAATCTTTTAAGGAAAACTTCTACCGGCAGTGCATCTAGATAGTAGCCACTTTGGAGGCTGACAAGTCACTAGAAATCTAAAGTCAGTGTTATCAGTGTTTATGTGAATGATTAACATAGTCTTAGGCTAGCTATTCTGTAGAGGTCCTGAAATTGTATTTCTTTAGTTTCTGGTTTGATGAGCATCATTATCAGGTAAATTAACTTAAAAAACCAATTGCTTCTCCTACTTACCAGCTCCTCACGAAGTTGGGCTATGAGTTCATCTCTCTCCTTCAGCTGCAGCTTCAGCACTGAGCATTCATCTTTTATTCCATCCTACAAAAACATCAAAAGAGATGTTATAATAGGCTTAAAGCTTTTACTTTGCTCTTGACAAGAAAAGGCTGTTTCATATAGTGTGAGATAATTACATTAAAGTAATGAAACTCAATTTTCCTTTGTCATGTGTGGTATTTTCAATAACATATTCTAAGTTGTTGCATAAACAAATAAATGCATTCAAAGACATTACATAGAATGTGTATAGCTCTCTGCACAGAAGTCCATTTCGTTGTTTTCTGAATCTTTTAAGCCTTTTTACTGAAGATTCTATCAGGCCATTCCTTTTCAGTTAAGGAATGGTTATGAAATGTTGTAATTCTATTCATACAAAACAACAGCAGAGAATTATCAATTCATAAGCATTGTTGTGGAGCTCTTGATCTTGGAGAGGATGAAGAAGAAAGCACAACGCTCAGAGGAAAACTAAAGCACCCTTCCCATGCATACATCTTTTGTCCCACATCAGCCAAAACAGCAGCAATTCTGGTATTAATAGCATGAAAGAAAGAAAATAGTTACCACTTAGTGATATAACCATTGACTATAACTCAATTTGACTTGCATGAAAATGAACCTAACAGCTAAAACTGTAGCCAAACCCAGGTCCGTGAGGCAGTCTGCAAGCTGTCCCCAGGCAATTTTGTGAGTCCTTGTAAGTCTAAACACCTTATACGGAGATGAAATGTCAATCGCATATTTTTATGTTATTCTGATAAACATCTAAGAGGAGAAAGAAATGAAATAACTGAACTGTTGAAGGAAAAAAAAAAAAAAAAAACAACAAACAAAACCCAACCAACTAACCTGCCAGCTGGCTGGTCACAAAACTATAAATGAAGCATTGTATCCTCACATCCTTCTAGTACAGAGCCATATTTACAAAGTTCAGGAAATTAACTGGTTTGGAGTATCATTATTTTTCAAAAAAACCCAAGTCATACCACAAGAAAACTTTTGGGAATATAGTGATATTTGCACAATACTTTTGTCCTTAGTATAAAAATAAGAAAGCTGGGCTCTAGCTAATAGGTAATAAGTATAAAAGTGCAGAATTTATTTAGACCATGAAGAACTCAGGGGTTCAAAAGGGTATAACCAGCGTGATAAACTTGAACTCTGTTAGTACTGATGTGTTTGCAACTACAAATGAACACACAAATATGAGAAAAAAAAAAGCAGAGTGTGAAGTCCATTTTCCTGAGTTAAATGTTCAGTTATAATAATTACCTTTCAAAGTAATCATATTGCTCATCATCTGCTTTAACAGAATGTGAGTAAGAAACAAGACATTCCTCACATAAAAATCACAAATATTTACAACTACAATAAAAGGAGATATCCCATTTCTGGCAGACAGATAATAAACCTGCTTACACACTATTTCAGTGCTCTGTACAGATCTCATGAAAGATTCAAAATTAGGAAAAAAAAAATGGGACTTTCAGCATCTCCTTTCTGGAAAAACTCACAGGAATTTTTATTTGCTATATGATACAGAAGCATTTCACTCTTACTATCTACTAATAGATTGCTGTTTAGGAATGTTAGATGAAAATAAAATACTAATATATTGCAGAATACAGCCCTCAGCACAGAAATTGTTCTTAGTACATATTTAACATTTCAGTTAGCAAAAATATCTGCTTATAAAAATATATTTTAAAGTATCATGAACTTCACTATTATTTTATCCAAGTAAGGTCTTTATTTAAAAAACAATGGTTTTAAAACCAATGTGGCATTAGCTATTGTACCTCAATTTCTAGTTACATTATTCTGAGTTCTTTTTGTCAGCATGGATTCACATTGTTGCTATCTGCTGATTTTCCTCTTTTAACTTTAAAAAAAAAAAAAAGGTTAGCTGAATACACAGTGGAAAAAGAGAAACAACAAGGTCCCATAACCAAGACTATTACAAATATAGCTTTTAAAAAGCATGCAAAGCAAACACAGCAATCAAGCCCTGTAACAGTGTATGGTAACTAGAGTAGGAAAGATTTTTGAGATGAGCTTTGGCAGTAGATATCGTCTAAGAGGCAATGCAGGCCTCCCTTGGACAAGTGAGAGCTTGAAGATAGGTTTTGCCTTCCAGAGCTTCCAAAGACTTAAAAATCACAGTGCATCTCTCCTTGCAAAAAGCAGTCATGCACACAGCTGGATCTTCCTCATCCATACAAGGCACAGACCTCTCTTGTGCAGCATAGTTCTCAAGCACTTAACTTCTATATCACATGCAACAGCTTCCTCACAGAATATAGACCATAACTGTCATTATAGTTTGGAGAAAAATATCTAGGGCTAAGACAACTTTTCCCTTGTCTTGCCACATATCAGTGAAACTCTGATTAACACATGTCAGTGGGACATGATTCTTGTAAATCAATGCTCCACATGATCAGCTCCTATGCAGACCACTGCAGCTTAGTAAAAGTGCATCCTGCAATTTCAGGAGGGCCCACCATGCTGGGATCCTCAAGACTATAATATGAGGGTTGGACCCATACCCTTCATGCATTTGCCAGCTTTAGAGAAAAGAATACCTATTGTTTCCATCCCTTGCTTAAACAACTTTCAGTATTAAGCTAAGCTAGCAGCAGTTAGGTAAACCTAACTGCAGAATGCAAGCAATGCAATAATTGCCACCAAAGAGAAGACTTCATCCGCACCCAAGCATCTCAGCAACCACCGTCCTTAGGATCTTCCCTGCAACTTGCTGTGCAGGCACATCAACATGTACGCAGCAGTTACCCAGAAACGTCTAGTAAGAGAGAAATGCTAGCAATTCCCACATTTTGATGTTAGATGTTTAGTAAAAGAAGTAATGGTAAACATAGACTATGTTCCACACACTTTACACCACAACGGGTTTGCAAACAGCAGAGCACTCTTTTTCTCATTGTACACAGTCTAGAATTAGGATTTTTTAATCCCATTTTGCCACATGGTATCTGCACAGGCATCATTTTTACTGCAAATGCAAGAAAAAAGGGAAAAGAGAAATGATGCTTGGTGTTTCTTCTGTTTCTATTGTATTTTGAGGATATTTCTGCTATAATACAAACTGAAAATGTGAATAGAAGAAAGAAAATACCACAAAAGAATAAAAGAAAAAAAAGTAGTCGACCGCAGAAAGGCTTGGCTAATTTCAATATCCCATACACCTGTCTGAATGTAGTACTACCAGAATAAGAAAACGTTATAGAACCAACTATCTGTTGCCAAAACAGTGAATACAGTTCTTCCAGAAAGTAACTATTGAAAGCCAGGGAAGGAGAGAAGGCTCAAAGGGGAAAAAAAAAAAAAAAAAAAAAAAAAAAAAAAAAAAAAAAAAAAAAAAAAAAAAAACCCAAAAAAAAAAAAAAACCACATTCCTGTGCAATAGTCAAAATATTTCAGTGAAGGCTTGTGTGGAGGATACCAAAGAAGTAACATGCCACTGAAAGGTGCAGGGGCAGGAAAAGCTGGTGAAATGCTGGGTTATTTATTAGTGTGGGGGCAAACAGCAATGCATATCAGATAGTGTGAGTTCAGAAACAGATCACCTTTATTCCTTAGGAGGCCTGAAACGTTTCATTATCTACTGTGAAACTGTAGTACAGCGCAAGGCTGCTACGGAACAACCAAGAAGGTTGTTGAGAAAAGCTTCTCAAGGTGAATGAGGAAAAGGAGACACAGTCCAATAGGGATTTATAGTAAAAAATAAACTACATGAAAATCAGAATTCCCTTCTACGGAATTGTCACAACAACAGACATCAAAAAGGAATGGCCTTGAAAAGGATAGTCTGCTTTCAGCAGAGCATGCAATCAGTCTATTCTGAGTCTACATTGTAATTACAAAGCTGGAAGGAACTTTTCCCAATGTAACATAGGGCTTTTTAATATAACTTTGAAAAGACTGTGGCTGCATGATTCAGGCTCTTCACTATCCCCACCTTCCAATGGATAATTGATCCACGTATTCCTATGTTTAGAAAAATAAGTTTATTTATAATGCTGGTTATGATCAAGTATGCAAAGTATTTCTCATGATTTTGCAGCCCTTATAATATTTATAGAGTGTAAGAGAATAACAGATTGGCATATAAGTATAGCTGAGTTCAAATCCCAACCAGAATCGATTAAATGACCATAGACTTAAAATTCTGCTAGGTAACGTTTACCACTTCTAGTTACTAAATCAATATCCTTGGACACTCTGGTTCCATGTTGTTCAGCAAAATGAATTTATACCTGTATATTTTATCAAGGCTATCAGCCCAATAAGAACATGGACGCTATGAAAACATTTAAAGGGCTTTAAACTAGGTTCGAAGGTGAAAGGGGATATAGCCAGGCCCACTGGAGAGGAGCCTAGGGGTGGAATTCCAAGGTTGGGGTTGAAATCGATAGCACAGCTCAGGTGCATCTACATCAATGCACGCAGCGTGGGCAACAAACAGGAGGAGCTGGAAGCCATTGCGCAGTGGGATAGCTATGACTTAGTCGCCATCACAGAGACGTGGTGGGATGACTTTTATGACTGGAATGCTGCAATGGATGGCTGTAAGCTCTTCAGAAGGGATAGGCAAGGAAGGAGAGGCAGTGAGGTGGTTCTGATTGTTAGGGAGTGTTTTTGATTGCGCAGAGCTTAGCGACTGTGATAAGGTCAAGTGCTTATGGGTAAGGATGAGGGTGAAGGCCAACAAGTCAGATATTATTATATCACACATTATACCATTCAGGACATTTTGTTGAGTTTAGTAAATTATATGTACTACATATAACATACACTATTACATATTATCATGATATTTTTATGAATGTTGTTCATGATCACATTATTAATAAAGGATAAGAATTCTGCTCTCCGTTGTACTGAGCATGTTGATAACAGGCTTGTCCAAGACTGCAAATACTTGATATCAAGAGAAGTCAATTAACAGCTTATTCTCTAAACAGAAGTGTTAGACACAGCCTGCTCTCTAAATGAAATGCTGTATCTTCCAACTACTTTCTCATATTAAATGGAGATGATCAAAGTGTTTGTAGTCTAAATTCCAGGTATACTTCATAAAAATGGAAAAGCAGCTGTGTACAAAGTGTCCATCCTAACTTATATTCTGATATTGTAAAAAAGTCCAGAATTTAGCTTTATATTCACTATGGATCTGCTATTGTACATGTTTATGGTCAGAATGTTCTTCAAATTATCACCTTGTACTTCAGATTATCACTCATTGGTTTTTTTTTTTCAGTTGTAGTCTATGAGAGCAATTGCTATGTCTCAGTGCTAGTGTTTTCCTATTTCAGTTTAATTCTGTCCATCTGGGAAAAATGCTAAACATAATAGCAAATCTGTTTCTCATCAGATCAGGTCACAAGATGACAAATTGTACTGCGTGTGTGAAGATAGCTGCAGCAGGTTATGCATAAGTGTCAAAAAGCATAATCATTTCCATTTTGAAAAGTTCCTTTATACCTCTTCATACTTTGGAACAAACAGGCATATTGTGCTTACTGTAATCAAAGTACTATAAACAGAAATAACCAAGTATTATGGAAAATAAATTTACTGCAATTTTACTTTGATACTAAACAGAATATTCTGCCAAAATAGTATCATAAAATTAGAATAGTATAAAACTCACTTGATAAATGTGCTGAATCTGCGAAGCTAAGCAGATTGTTTACCAACTTAGGGTAATGCAAAAATCAGCAATTACTTACGATGCAGTTTCTTTAAAAGTATCATCCTGAAACAAATCAAACTAAGAAATCAAAAACTATCAGTTTTGGAAAACTACAAAAATGCCATAATAGTTGAAGCTTCCTTTCAGTTATGCAGCAGATTCAAAAGCAAAATTAAAAAATTTCTGAATAACTATCTGGAACAGTCAGAAAATACAGGGTTTTTTAACATACACAGAATTTTTATGCCAGCAGCGTAGGAGTCTAGACTCTGTACAGGGTTATGGATGTCTTTTACGGTTCACTTTATACCACCTGGCATCTGAAAAGCACTGAGTAATTTTGCACATCTTACTGGAAATTTGTGGAGAAGCACCATTACCTATCTCCAAACTGAGACCCTACTTGTGTTAACATGTATCATGTTGAAACACACACTTTTATTAAAAGGAAAAGCTTCTACATATTTGAGATTATTCTTGTGAGTAGACTTCTGAATATTAGACTGTTTTCAGAAATGGTTTTTTTATTAGATCATGAATAGTTTTATTGGTTATTAGTATTATTGTTTTAATAACAGTCCTAATGATCTCAACATGAGGCAGAGAACCTGAGACTGCATTATTGGTTTCAGGTGTCAAAATGAAGTCACTGGACAATGTCCTCAGACACATGGTATGAATTTTGGGGTTGTCCTATGCAGGGACTGGAGTTGGACTCGACGACCCTTGCAGGTCCCTTCCAACTCAGGACATTCTATGATTCTATTATCTTTGAGAGATGGTTCCCTGATGCATTTACACCATGATACCATATGTACACGGTATGACTTTCCAATGTTTTGTTTTCCCTTTCTGTGTTCGATCTAGCTCCACAAATTGTATCAATTTATATCGGTCATATCAATTCCTTTCAATCACACCAAGAGAGAAATGAATTGGCTGGCTGCAATTCTTCACATGTGGAAAGCACATTGATTTTGCTTCTTTGGCTCATCTGTTTTGGTGCCATGCCAGTCCAGTCAGTCTTGGCTGGGAGTCCTGACAATGCTACCAAAGAGCAGCCGCTGACTGCAGGTAATGGTCATACTTAACTTCCCTGCTTCTCACATCACACTGCTGTGCCAACTGTTGCTCAAGCTCAGCACAAGGGCAAGGGCAAGTCCATGCTTCAGAAATTCCCATTAAAGCATAACATGTCAACACAGAGCGATCTCCCACAGCCACCTTGACTCAACACAGGCAGGGTCTCACTACAGGGTGTCTTTCCAGTAAAAACAAAACAAATCAATAAAACCCTGAATCACCTTTGGAAGCTATGGTCATATCAGAAGCAGACATTATATACATCTTCTTTCAATGCAACTACAACAACCAAACGGCATATCTGAAAGAGCAGCTCTGTATTTTGTTTCTTGATCATGACATCAAATGGAGTTTGGGGAGCACAGGATCTGATCTTACAATGATAAATAAGGGTGATTAAGCTTCATAAAACCTTATGCAATTCTATACCATGTTCTGCCTGAATTCAATTACATAGAATATGTCAATAAACATCTTACTGGAACAATTTAGGGCAGCTGTATCCATTTGAACACCAGAATTCAATTGATATTTTACTATGAAGGTAACATTCAGGAAGACTATGTAGGCTATGCTACTTTAACCTCAGACACTTATGAATACAGAGCTAAGTAAACAATGTTTTCTTCATAGTGATCCAATTGTCAGTTAACTGTGAAATACAGATTAAACAAATTAATGGCTTTTTTTTTTCCTTCAGCCAAATTTTGCTCTCTTTAGCAACAGTAATAAAAAGTACTGAGTTCAAAGGAATGCAGCTTGATCAATAAACTGCAAAAGATAAAACTGAATGATCATACCAGGTGAAGCCAAAGACGTATCTAACCTGCAGAAATCGTGAACAGCACCCAGGAGTGGAAACGTAGCAAACCCTCCTGATTTCAGTTGGGATAGACTTAATTTTCCTCCTAGTAGCTGGTATAGTTCTATGTTTTGGATTTAGGAAGAGAATAATGTTTATAGCAAACAAGTAAAACATCAGTGTGTTAAGTCGTGCTTACACTAGTCAAGGACTTTTCAGCTTCCCATGCTCTGCCAGGGGCACAAGAAGCTGGGAGGGGAGGGAGGACAGTAGGGACAGCTGACCCAAACTGGCCAAAGGTATATGCCATACCATATGAGATCATGTTCAGCACATAAGCCAGGGGAAGCTGGCTGGGGGGCAGTGATCGCTGCTTGGGGACAGGCTGGGCATCAGTCAGCAGGTAGTGGGCAATTGCATCATGCATCACTTGTTTTGTATATTCTTTCATCATTTTAATTGTTATAATTTTCTCTTCCTTTGCTGTCCTATTAAACTGTCGTAAAACCCCCTCCCCCATCCCATCAGGGCAGGGGAGGATGAGCAAGCGGCTGTGTGGTGCTTCATTGCTGACTGGGGTTAAACCATAACACAAACATATAAATGTATTTTTCCTGTTGTAACCAGACCATTTACTCTCTCCTTATGGCTCTTCCTGAGCCAGAATTCATATACACAGCATATATATATATATATTTATATTTATAATGTATAAATAAATTATACATTTCATGAAAAGAAAACAAACCAACCAAGTGAAACAAAAGCCCAACCCCCCAAACCTTCCTTTTGTTTCAAACACAGTGCCAAAAAATGTCACTGTTCCTATTCTAAGAAAAAGATGGGAGTATTTCCTATTCATCTTTCCTGTGCCTCCCATAGTTTTACATGTCTGCATGCTTATTGCACAACTCCTGTCATTTCTGTTTGAAGCTTGGGAATCACTGTCTATATAACTTCTTACATAAACCACCCTGTATCTTTAAGCAAAACCCATGATCCTCCATGGATCCATCCTAGTTACACTATATCATTCATTCAAACCAGATAGTCAGGATTCCACATAGCACTCGAGCAGTGGCTTAGTGCAGTTGTGTGAATGGATGGCTATGATATTTTGGTTTGCATTAATTTTTAAGTACTTATTCAAAATAATTTTTAAGGGCCCAGATTTACAGAAAAACCCCGTGTCTTCTATGTTTTTTGTAGAAGGGTAAAAAGTCCATCACAAACCATTCTGTAAAACTACAATCATAGTCACAAACTTCAGAATAAACGTACTTTGGGAACAATGCCCCTGTATCTAATTCTTCAAGAACCCTACAAGAACTATTAAGAATAGCTACTCAACCGTGTGTACTTTTTTTGATTTTGAGAAGTACTAAGCCGGTGTTTTCAGGGAACTACCCACAATGTCTGAAAGATCTCCTTCCTCATTTAGAAAAACAGGTTTGCTCTTCCCCACATGTATTCCTTTGTGTCTGCTGACACTGAATCTCAACTGCCTTTCATCTTTAAATCATTTGGTATGATGAGATCTTTCTGCAACATTTTATACTCCATTTTAATTCTGATTATTCTGGACCCTTCTGGACGTATAATTCTTCCTTTAATAAATGACTGCTTACTCACATCTTTCGTGCTCTACACCGAATCTGTCATCAATCCAAGAGAAGACTTGCCCACTCACCCTCTTATTTTTTAAAAGCCTTTGGTGAAGGGCCTTGTTGAATGCTTTTTGGAAATTGAGTTAACTACACATCGCATGCTGATGACTCTTCCAGCAGACTTCTGAGGTACAATTAAAATCTCAGAAAGCCAAGTCTGTTCTTCCCTATTTATTATATTCATTCCTGGGCCAACTAAATCTATTTTCCAGAACATTTTCTACTAATTTACGTGGTAAAATCAGCTTAAAAGAACTTTAAAAAAAACCATAAAACAAAAACCAAACAAACAAAAATCCCAAAACCCCACACCATGGCATCTTATTTCTACCTGTCAGTTTGATAAGAAGACTTAAGCAACAGATAATGGGCAAGAGTTAGTAGTTCAACAATTTCTTACAGCAGTTTCTTTAGCATATTTGAAGGAATAGCTGGCGTGAGAGATTTCTTATTGTACGTTATTCAATTTTATTCTCAGTTATCCTCAACTGACATTTCAAGACTCATTCCTCAGACTAGACACACCAGTAGCAATGGGGCAGCTACTTATATGGAAACAGACACAGATCATTTATTAACTACTTTTTTTTTTTTTTTTTAAATAACCTTTTTTGCCAGGAGGGGTTCCCTACAGAACAATTATCTTTCAGCATTGCAAATTCTCTGCAAGATCTCATGCCACTTATCAATTTGAAGAAAACCTTTTATAATCACAGTGGGGGTTTTGTTGTTTGTTTTAGTATTTTGGCCCTGCTTATTTTATTTTTACATTAAATTGTAAACATGAAGTTTATCAATTTCATATTCTCCTATTAACTCTCATTATCTTCAGGGAAAAATATCCTATTCATATTTAATTTTTTGCCCCGGTACCAAATCAGCAAAACCAAAACCCCTTCACACTCTTAAATGCAAACAACTTTAATCATGTAGTACATATACTTTGATTCACATCAAAGAATATCTGTAAAAAATCTATAACCTCTTACAGATATAATTTCACTCAGTTGAAACACAGCCACTTTTTCACTGGCATGTCACAGTTTCTTTCTGCCAAGGAGTATGACAAAAACATTTAGGCCAAGAAGTAAAAATATCTGCCAATTGCTCCATTATTTAAAAGTTTCATTAGCACCAAGCCAGTAAATGCATTTCTTCATGTTCAGAGAACAATGCCCTACACAAAACCTCATTTCTCTACTCCCCCAAATCAGATCCTGGCTGCTGTGGGAGGAGATCAATAACAAAGTTCCTTCTGGCTCCTGAGCTGAAGACTCCCGAGTCCACAGTAGTCATCTACTATCAGCTTGAAAATGTGACAGCATTTCCATTATTTTACATTGAATTCAACATTTATGCTTTAAAATATTCTTTCTCCTGCTTCTTGGAATCACAAAAAAAATTTAGACAGAAGGCAAGGAGAGCCTTAAAAAAAAAAAGTGACTTCAGCTTTTTCAGTTGCGAGGAAAAATGTGATAAAAACTCTTGTGCACAACCACCAAAAAAAAAATTTTACATTTTCCAGTTACTATTTTTAAAATCAGGTCAAGATTTTCTTTCGGTCCCAAATAAAAGTAATTTTAAAGTGACCAGGATGATTCAGGGAGGAAACCAATGAATATTTTTTTAGATCTTCCAAACATATAGAAATTGACAGAAGTAATCTTATTAAATGCCCTCAAGAGAGTAAGAAAGGGGAAGAAATTCAGTGAGCTCTAGCTGAGGTTATAATAATGAAAATATCATGTAATTCCAGGAGAGTTTTTAGGATCAAAAATACAAATGTTTTCATGCATGGATAATGCATGCAAATAAATACTCACAGAATTAACAATGATGTACAAGTTAACATTAAATACCGTTTAGTGCACGTCTGGAGTATAAGTGAGAAGAACATGAAAGCTCATGGTGGCAGGGTACCTGGTTCTCTGCCAGATATTTAAGAAAAGCATTAAATAAGGACAAATAATACAAATTCTTCAATTTATATAAGCAAAGTGTCTTCATGAGAAAGAATTTAGAAATGTTTCATGCATCACATGTTTTATCTTTGCATGAAATGGGAAATATGTTATACAGACAAATGCAACTTCTAAGGAAAGAGGTGTCAGAAGAGCATATAGACAAGTAGAACAGCAGAGGACACACAATATACTTTGGAAATAAAAAGTT
This sequence comes from Sula dactylatra, assembly GCA_013389905.1. NCBI lineage: Eukaryota > Metazoa > Chordata > Aves > Suliformes > Sulidae > Sula > Sula dactylatra. Next base: position 24,215 of record WEKW01023996.1, read on the forward strand.
TACCCCAGATAAATACCTCAGAAATCTAAAATTTCATTTGACCACTAATACTTTATGATATTAAGAGACTAAAATTATTAATTCTAAAGACCGCCTCTATTCTGGTAGGTAGACTGGGGAAAAAGCTGATTTAGAAAATACCTATTACCTAATAAACCTTAAGCGCACTACCATATATAAAGAATAGCACTATTTTGAAGGTAGGCACATGTCCATTTGTATTTTTGATTAAAACCCGGATTTTGGCTGTACTTAGACCCTTAAATCCCAGTGGTTTTTAAGGTGCCCATCAAAAAGAAAAGCATTAAAATAAGCCTGCTATTAAGTAGAATACAAAGGGTCTGCACCTTCTTTGGTAGATGTTTATAGGAACCAATATTTACCTCATTACCTAAAGAGATGCCTAAAAATTTCCCATGACCTTATTCTGTTAATCATCCTGTGTAAATTGCTGCATTCTGGTTTAAATATCGTTGTGATTTCAGTGACCAACATAAGCATTCTGGAGTTCTGATATTATATGAATGAGATTAAACTAGTGCCAAGATAGACAATTCCAAAACAGGGATGAAATTCAGTAAAATTCTGTTTCTGTGTGCCCAATCTGCAACAATTTATTTCCAGAGACAATAAGTTTTGGAGCAGTGACCTAAATCAAAATTTAAGAAATTAGTACCTGTAAGGTCACAGGTTTTTTCTCCCTGGCTCCCCTCCTTAACTGGGGACCTATTAAAGGATTAATAGATTGAAATTATTTTTTAATAGATAATATAAACTCCATTTTCAAAAGCATATTTATTTCGCTTTGTGCAATGTTTTTGTTCCTATATTATTAAAAGAATACTGCAAGTATTGAGGCAACCATGCATGTTTAAATATAGTGAATTTGGTAATTTTGTTACATTTCAGTAGATTACAAATTCCTTCCTTATTTCCCTTCCAACTCCAGATTCCCACATACATGATATTTTGAACTACGAGTACATTTCAGTTGTAGATTCCAAATACTTCCATGTGAAGTAGTCCATGCCCACCACCCCCTTTTGATTTTTAATAAATAAAAATACAAAAAAAAAAAAAGATAAGCATTCATCTAGGGTACTCAGAAGAACTTGCAATAAATGGCAAGTTTCCTGTGCTTTGTGCCTATCAAAAATTACTCCTTTGTTCATATCACATGAGACACCATGTAAGCATGAACATTATGTTAATGCCTAATCCTAATGCCATCTCTACCATGGCCGTATTGATTCAAATTTAAAATAATAATAAAAAAATATCAAAACATAATAGCTTTTCTTTGGTAATTCTTAGAGTACTTAGAGTACTCTAGAGTACTAGAGTTCATACCACTCTAACTTCATTTATTCCAAAAGGCTCCCTAGATCCACAATAATAACACAGAAAAGTAAGACCCTCATATTTAGATAAAATGAGAGTACAGAAGTACCATACATAGTGTTTATTTTCATATCATTAAGGGGTATTGTGGAGAACATTATGTTCTCTCAAACTATACGTAATACTTGCAATTTGCTACTGCTTACAGACTACCAAATGTATTATTATATCAATAAACATAGTATATAATATTACTAACCAATTAAATAAAATAGGTGTGAGCAGCAAAAGGATTCACAGCAGGTGGGCAAATCAGTAATTCATTTTAATATTTCAGAACATCTTGCTACATTTTATGTAAAACTTGCAGATATAAAACATGAAGACTGTTTTCTGCCCTTATCACACTTGCTAAACATAGCTGGATTTGTTTGTCTAGATGAGGAATTTCGTGAGTTATTGACATACCCTCTTTCACCTACTGCCACTTAGTACACGGTGGTCTTGGGACACCCGTTTCTTCTATAAAACCACTGAGGTTTTATCCCTTCTTACCAGGTAGGCAAGAGTAGATTCTGAATTACAGTGAACATACTTCACACTGAGTACAGATGTATAAAGTCAATCACTAGGCTTCTCACTTATTTGAATAAATATGAGGAAATTTCATGGTAATGAAAGGATGTCATTTTAAATATACATTTTACCTAAAGCATAATTGGCTATATTTAATTTTTATTGAAACTATTCATACTACTCATTATTATGATGCTTTCAATTAAATATTTTGCTTTTATTTTCCTTTTCAAGTGGTTACATCTCCATTGCCTCTTATACTCTCTGAAAGAGAATCCTGAATTTTGCATATCAATATTCAAGGTAGGTGATCATGGAAAAATATTTTAAAAGTAAATCTAATAACACTTAACTAGACTATCATTCACTGTGACTCCCTCAAACCGCATACCAAATCATTTACTGACCTTAAATGAAAATGCATATTTTATTTGAGAGTAAACCTTTGTTCAACCAATGTGATGTTTTGCTGGTAGTTTTTATGCAGCTGTATCAAACTTCAAATGCCACCAACTTTACGTACATATAGAAAATGTGATTTCTGGACTGACATCACAACCATTACAAAAGAGAAGACATCTTTATCTTAATGAGTTTTTAAGCAAAAATAAAAAAGGCTTTGTCAGATAACCCAGACAAACAAAATCCAGCTATCAAAGATTGTTACGCTGTCATAGAATAACTGCAAGATCTGAGTCTCTTAAGACAACACAGTACCAATTATAAATATCTACCTAGTTTGGCCAGTACAGAATACAATACAGTCTAATTAGTACAACACTCGTTGGCATAATCAATGTGCTAATACAGAAATGTTCTTCCTGTTTCTGAGCTACCATGTGTTGAGATACATCACTGCACTAAGCCAAATAGAAATCAACTTCTATGCATAAGATAAAAACATAAATGATTGGGGTTTGTTTGTTTGGGGTTTTTTTTGTTTATACTTAGATCCCCCTACACTGCACATTTTAAATCGGAGTATTTCAAGTATGCAAGTCTTGCAGAAGAAACCTGAACTATATCATTACTTTTACTAAAAATGAACTCAGAATGTATTTAGGAGCATTATAAATTGGGCTGATGGTCTCTATAAAATTTTCCTCTGTAAGAAGAAACAAACAAAAACCCTAATAATGTCAAGATACCATGGGAAACAATGGCCATGAAGAAAAGACATTTTTTGTTTGTTTCTTTGTAACTGAGTGGCAGATTACCACTTTTTCTTCAAGACTGAAGCCAATTAGGGATTTTATAAAATCATATCTTCTCATTTTAAAGTGTTTATTTCATTAGAAAAAGCCCTTGACCTTTTGAATTAAAAAAATCATTAGTTTTGAAGAACCTTACAGGAGCAAAATGTTTTCATCCCATTGAGCTAAAAGAATAGCCCTTACCCTGCACCACTGCCTACCCATCAGCTCAGCAGCTGAGGTTACCCCAGGGAGGTGGATACAGACACCTGTGCTTCCTCACACTTGCAACAGGGACTTGAACTCAGCTCACCTGCATTTACTGCAGGCTGCCCTGACCACCACCTTATTGAGATTTTAGGGCAGCCTGCACTTTTTCTCTTCATAGAAAAATGAAACAAAGCCTCAGTAGTTTGCATAAAAATACATTTCTGTTTCAAGTGAAGAATCATTCAAGTTTCTTTCATACAAATAAGAAAAGAGCACTGAGTGTGTGGTGGTAAAGACGCCGATGGACATTTACTGTTGAGTATGGCTGCTGCTTCTGCTTTGGAACAGCATATTTACTTTAGCTTCTTTGCATATGCTGGGAACAGACATTTTGCAAAACTTTCTATTGATATTAAAATACTTGAAATGAATGGAGGTAGGCTAAAGATTAATTTGCCTGGTAATAACATTGTAATTATGCCCATGGGATTTGACTTAAAAGCATCCAAATGCTAATAAGAACTAGTTAACACCACTGGATATCTGTGATTAGCTATTACTAGACTTGATCTTTTACAGATGGGGAAAGTTGCAGGGTTACAAACTAAGAAAAATAGGTGGTTATTCTGTATAGATATTCACATGAATCGTCTCTTTCCTCTCGTAAATCTTATCATTTAATTCTTTAATATTTGTCATTGAGGAACTGGGAAGTCTAACCTTGCAATCTCTTCTCCACTCATTTTGAACAAAGAAAAATGCCAAGAAACTTGGCCAAAACCAGGCTTGATATTATTTTCTTTAGGCAGTTTCCCAGAGATCCAGTTAGTAAAAGACTACTTCTAAGTCAAATTTTAAGTGAGTTGTGTGTGTCACAGAGGCATCAATTATGCTGTCACTTGTAGCACAATATGACACCTAGTTAAGTTCCTGCATGACTCTTCCTTTGCCACTGTTACAGGGTCTTGGCTATATACCCTTTCTCATTCTGATTATTAAAAAGCATATTCCACTTACAGCAGCAGACCCCTGCTGTCTCCTGTTTCTTGTAAAAAAAAAAAAAAAAGGAAAACAGATGCATTTCAGTGTCCATTTTTTCCTGGTCAAGAGTTCTATCCTGACATACCCCAGAGAAGTTCAGCCAATAGATGTGGTGAGTGAGACCAGATAGATTAATGAGCTCATTATAATTCATTAAAGAGTGATGTGGAGATGACTGCCCACTTTAATTAGTTTTATTACTACAGGAAATTGTTTCATATGCCAAGCTCATCACCAAGCATGCCTGGAAAACATCAGAGTGGTAATCAGACTTGATATGAGAACCTTTCATTAGGCTGTGAGGCTAAAAGGCACTTATAATGACAAGGAAAGTATTAAAAAGATGGACATGAGAGTGGCTAGCATAAAATAATTTATCATGTCTAATAATTCAGTGATAAACAGCACAATGGTGATTTCAAGTTAAAAGTTTGGTGGAACAGCCGTGTTGCTATGGCACACTGTGTACTCTTCCTATAATCATGACATTAGCTGACAGTAATAGATTTAGAAGGTTTAATAGGTCAGGTTGGCTCAGATAATAAATCCTAATGCAAATTAACTATGAGTCAAATATTCTAATGAAAATGTTAATTGGTAACTGGAATTTCTTCTAAAATATGTGGGTCTCCTTTCCCAGTCATCCCCCACATTAGCAAACACATTTCCACACATTTCTTGACAATTTTAAATTGCAAACAGGTAAATATTTTAGATAACAGGTAAAAAACTTCAGGTGAAATAATAGTAGATTTGGACAGACAGAAATGGAAAATTAGCTTAAGAGTTTTGTTCAATCTGCAAAAGCCCCAATGAAGAAAGGATTACATTCCAGGAACCACTTTTTTAACATTTAAAGGCCTAGAACATACATTCAAGGTCTCTTCATCACTACACAAATGGTTTAAGGTCTAATCTCTGTAACCTCAACAATTTATTACAATCATGACTACCTTATCATCATTTTAATTACACACTCTTTCACTCTAAGCAACAGTAAATCTTCTTAAGCCCTACATTCCCGATTAGCTGTATTTTGAATATATTGTTTAGTATTTTCAGGCTCCATAACTTATCAAGAGTTAGGTATTTGTAAGTGTTAAGGGATTAATGCCTCTATAAATGCCCCTGTTCTATTCATGAACAGAAAAAAGTGATGGAACTATAGTCTAAATAGGTCATTGATAAGATTACAAGTGATCAAATTTCTCAACAGTATGTCAAAATGAAGTATGGCAAATTACGGCTGAGCATATCTTTGGTGATAGGAATTCTTTCCATTTTAAGATAATTTTCAGGTGATTTTAGAGTAGTATAATGCAAGACACACACGCCCAATATGAGGTAATTAAACAATGTAAAAGAAAACTGCTTCTAAATGCATCCCAGTTCTCAAACATATCATTATGTTTTCATGCCTTGTGCTGTTCAGCCACTCCAAACACCCACTACCTCAAAGCCATTCTTTCTCAAATTTTCACAGACAAATCATTGTTTAGTCTTGAATTTTCTAGTGCAAAAGAGTGAGTTTCTTTCTGATTATACAACAGAGCAACTGCCCATTGTTGTTTTGCTTTTTGTAAGAAAATAAGTGTCACTAACATCTCTCTCCTTTGCACAGGCTTTGCAACATTTCCCTTGGCAAGCAGCCCCACTGGTTATTAGTTGAGCATGATACTGTTGACACTGATGGTGCAGCAGCATCTGGTTGTCAAATATATTCACATTGCTATTGTAAATACACTGCATATAAATATCACAAATGGAGGATTAACAAAAAGGAACACAGATAACCAACACACAGATTTCTGGCATGTCTTCTGTACAGTTCTATATGCTGCCATCTTAAAGGCACTCCTTGCTATTGCACTGTGGCTCACTACTAAAAAAAATAAGTCTTACAAAAGTCCTCTGACATAGGTTGTTGTTACGATCTTACAGAAGAGGAAGCTGAACAAAAAGGGCAAAGAGAAAGCTCTGAATAAAACTCAGTTCATTTTCCATTTGTTGCCATGATCATAACTCATTTCTCTGCTTTGCTCGTTATTGCTCTTACACCCCTTAATCCTCCTTATCCTTGTATTACACCTGGGTCAGGCATAATTAAGGGCTGTACACTTTTCCCAAGCCACTCTGGTTCTGAGTCCAGGACTTTACATTCCCAAAAGATTTCCAGTTACTTGAGAGTGGGTAGGGGGAACCAATATTACCAGAACTGAAAATATCTACCGTTAAGATTCCTGGGTCTACTCTCAATCATTGAAACAGATGGAGGGATTTTTGTGGGTGTAATTTTAGGAGTGATTAATACCGATTTCCCAATCAGTTAATATTTGCATGTTTTGCCCTCTTGTACATAATATTTCTGAGGCTCAACAGTATCCTTAGCAACTGAATTGGAATGTCTAGTCCAACACATGAACTGGGAATCATTTTATATTTTAACAGTCCAATGTAAGGAAAAACATTTTATGCAGTTCAAGCTGTGAAAGAGTGAAAAGAAACAAAAAACACACCACGCCATATCACCCCCCTTCCACATCTAGGTAGGAGGATTTGAGCAGATTTCAACATAGTTATCTGACAATTGTA
>WEKW01023996.1:35020-55643 GCA_013389905.1 Sula dactylatra
ATTCACTGTAGTGTATTTCATTATATTTTCTCAAGTATGTCTTTTTGAAATACATATTGAAAGCTATGGTATCAATCATATTATTCTCCTCTCATGAAAAATAAACGTGCATTCCTCATCAGTATAGCCTGTTCATGACAAATGACTTATCCAAATAACATCACTGGTCTGTATCAATCTCTATATCAAATTCAGTCTTTGGGACTCCCACTTCAAAGATGTGCAAGATCTCAGTCATTCACCTTTATTTATTTTAAAGAAAAAGTACTTATTGTCCTATACTTCATACTTTTTCTACATACATTCTGAAAGAAGGTCAAACCCAAGCATCAGACACACCCGTGAAAAGCAAAAACGAGGCACAGGCTAAACTGAGGTAACTAATGAACAACAATCAGCAAAATAAGCCTGAAATATTAAAGGCCACATATTTATGTACCTAAAATAAAAAGTAGATAATGCCTATTAAACTAGACCCTGATTTTGCTAGCACAAATATGTTTAACCACTGTTAACATTGACTATACTCCCTCTCATACAGCTAATTTTGTGTCTCCAGGCTTAAAAATTCTCCATCTTCTGGCTCATTTCAAATTACACAGAACAATTACGTTATGTCAGCAAGTTAGAAATGGAAGAATGGATTATTTCCTTCTCAGTTAAGTTTCTCAGTTGGAGATTAAATGAAAATCTGAATGAAAGAAGACGGCTCTCAGAGTAACTGCAGATGATGGACACTGAGTACTGGTATACTCTTCCTGAGAGCATATCTGCGGTTGTCAACACTTCAAACACTTGTTGTGCAAAGATCTTTGGTCCAACAGAAAAGCAAGCAGAATTTAGACTTCACTATTCTTTCTCAGCTGCTGCTGTATTTATGCTCCATTGACATTAACTTTGTCCTGTAAAAGTTAAATGCTATCTATTGAAAACACAAAATGGCTGATTTTACACTAAAAGAGCAGAATTTTTAACTAAAATTAGTAGAGAAAATTATCCGAGTGTGAAACTGCTGTGGAAATACACATGAACACACATGGTTTCAGCTGATTATTCCCTGCCCATCCCCCGCCAGGAATTTAGGTGTGTGGAAATCCTATGACAACAATTACAGAATGACTTAGAAAATTATGTAGTCCTGGAGATTCTGTCCTTCAGTGCCTTTCAGATTGTGGACAAGGAGTTTAATTAAGGCTATAAACTAGGGATAGAGATGATTTCCATATCTCTATATATGATTAAACACCTGTCCTAATGAGGTCCTGATCCTCAAAGATGGTATTAAGCACTCTATTTCACGGGTTAAGTCTTTGAAGCAAATGTCAGAATTTACTGTCATTGTTGATCAAATGATTCATTTTCGTAGAAGTTTTGATCACATTAAAAGGTGCCTCCAAAGACTATCTCCTCCACCCTATGGAGAGACACTGCTTTGCTTTTTTCTGCCATATATACAAGAACTTTTTCAAAAGGCAATGAAAAAACATTAACACCATATCTGTAGTCTATAACAAAGAAGCAAAATACATCTGATACGTAGCTTGCTCAAACTTTGAGCCAAACTGCAAAACATTAGAAAATTTATTGTCATTTTAATAAGCTCAGGTAATACAGAACCAAGCAAACATCATGAACTCTGTCCTTTTTTTTGTTAACTTGAGCATTTTTGAGGTTAAACAAGTTTGCCTGTACAATTAACAGACACAGATGTAGTTTCACACTATACCAGCAATGCTGCAGTACAGCCTTCCTTCTATGTACATGAAAGCAGATCCTGCCCAGGCAAACACTGCTGCATGCTGCATCGCTAACAAACCAAAATAATTACTTCTGCACAAAATTTATCCTCCGCCCTTCCACCAAAATATTCATGGAACTAGATTCCTATCCCCTATATATCCACACAGTTGTAGAGAAATGGAGGATTGGCCCCACATATTTTCCCAAGAGCTGTTCGCAACTTCAGTCACTGATAGTCTGAATCAGTAAAAATAGGCTTAGTACTTACTATCAGGCACTATGAAAATTAATGGGTCTATGCAAAGTAGTAATCCTGTGTTATACTCCTACAGGAGTGAGCAGTAATTTTTTTATATCCTGCACAGAGATGAGCTTAGACTTCAGAGAACAGAAAAAGCCAGACTGATTTTGCAGAGACATCAAATAGAATGAAAACCCCAGAGCAGAACCTCTCCATTAAAACAGAGGCATAGATTTTCTTGATTCAGTGGAAAGACACAACTTACGGGAGAAACACAATGGTTTATGGCATCATAAAGATCAATCTGGGAAACCCCTATTTTGCTCTCTGCAAGAGCAATGTGTGTTCTGCTAGGCATCTTATTGTCTGGCTGCTTTATAATTTAACTCTCGCCCCCACAACTTCTAAGTTGTTGGTATGGTGACAGCCAAACCTGTTGACAAAAGCATGAAATTTCACTCCTCATAAAACATCAGATGAATTATTTACTGTTTAACCCTATTGTCAATTTTCTACTAAACCTCACAACAAGGAAAATCCTTTTGCACGGATAGGAAACGGCTATTGTAATATGCTTTAGGAATGCTATTAGCCTTTGTAATCCAGTCCATTAAAAGCAAAGTAGTATCTATATGCACTAAGTATGCAGGAGATCAAAAGGCATTAAGCTTCTAGTCACCAAAAGTAAATCAAATTCTAATTAATTAGCAAAAGAACCATTGTATTGGGTCTGGCTGAGATGGAATTAATTTTCCTCATAGCAGCCTTCATAGTGCTGTGCTTCGTATTGGTAGCTAGAAAGGTGTGGATAACACACCAGTGCTTTGGCTACTGCTGAGCAGCACTCGCACAGCATCAAAACTCTGTCCAACATTTTCCCCCCCCACCAGTAGGCTGAGGGTGGGCAAGGTCCTGGTAGGGGACACAGCCAGGACAGCTGACCCCAACTGAACAAAGGAATGTTCCAAACCATATGACATCATGCTCAGCAATCAGAGCTGAAAGAAAGGAAGGGGGCTGGGGACGGGGCATTTGCTATGAACGACCTTTGTCTTCCAGAGCAACTGCTATGAATATTGAAGCCCTGCTTCTTAGGAGGTGGCTGGACATCGCCTGCTGATGGGAAGTAGAGAATAAAATCTTTGTTTTCCTCCTGTTTTTATTAAACTGCCTTTATCTTGAACCAAGAGAGGTTTTTTTCCCCATCTCATTTTCTCCCCCTGCCCTGCTGAGGAAAGTGATAAAGCAGCTTGGTGGAACCTGGTGTCCAGCCAGAGTCAACCCACCACAACCATTCGCTGCACAGGATAAGTTTGCCGACTCAATCACCTTTCTCAATGCTAAAGAGGGTGCCAATATATATTCAAAATAAATATAGATATATATAATGACACAACAAGAAAATCTATATATAAACCAGCTATTTCTAGAGTGTGACCCGTTATATACAATACAAATTTTTGCATTTGAATGCAGACGTGAAGTATACAATCCTCTCCAGCGCCTGTAACTGAGATCCCACAATTCTTCTAAAAAAAAAAAAGTGTCTATGCAGTTCCTTATTGGATACAGGTGACAAATGATTCATCAAGTAAGAATTGCCCTTTTAATTTACTCTTATCCCCTCATTTCATCTACTAACTTCAGGTAGGACAGGTAAGAGTCATTCCATTCTACTAGTAATAAAATTAGATGAAGAGATCAATATTATTGCTCTGAGCATCATGTCTGCTTACTTGGTCTTGTGTATCCCAACAGAGGTGCTGCTCTCTCATGCAGGTCAATGCTGTATCAGAATAGCTGCTTCTATGCCCAAAATCCTTAATCAGCACCATGAAGAGCTGCTAAAGGCTACCTACACACTAAGCTCACTCCCAGTTCAGACACAGTTTCTTACCCAGCACCTCCAAGAGCCTGTAAACACTTGCTGGTTGAAATTGGGTTGGCAAGCTGTTAAAGAAGGGTAACTAAGTAATGTAATAGAAGAATGGATTAAATAAGACACAGAGGAAAGATCATGATGTGATAGAAGAAATAAGGAAAATCATGAAAGAAAAATTAAGGTAGAGGAAGTCATCAAAAAATAGCAGAAGAAAAGTTTACAGCTTTTAATAGAAGGTATGATTAAAAGGAAAAAAGAGAAATAAAGAATAAATGCCACAGCAAGTCTGAACTTATTTTTTTTCTGACACAATTTATAACAATCAACACTAAAACAGATACAGTAATGTAAATAGTGCCATATTATGTATAAGCAGAAAATAATTTTCTTATATAAGAAGAACTGAAAATGAACATTTTATCAATGGTCTGAAATTTTGATGTGTAAGAAAGTAATTTGCTGAAAGACTGGGTGTGGTTTTCATCTTTCATTCTTGCCTTGGAAAGAAAGGCAATCCTGCGGAAATCATCTAGAAGAAATAATGGCCTAAGGAATGAAGTCAGGGTTACATCAAGACATGCCCACGGCTGGAAAATTCTGAGTATTCAATAATTTTTAAAGAGGCAGCCCCATTGGAAAATTGGTGTTCCAGCAGGAAAAGAGACTCAAATCAATGAAAAGACAGCAAAGGAAAGAGAGAAGAGTTTGATGTTACAGACTGTAAGAGACAAGACTTTAATGAGTCAGGAAAAAAAAAAAAATCCCAAACCAACAAAGATCAACTGGACCTTGAGTAGACAGTGCATCTGGACAGGAACATAAGCTAAGGACCATTTCGCACTGGGAGAAGCCGAGAATTACAGCTAGAATCTAAAGGGCCACAGCAAACGAGGCAGCACGAGGAGGCCATACCTCTGAATGCTGGGTGAAAAGCATGGAGTTTTATGAAAGGGCAAATATGCCTAATACTTTTTAGTCTTTTTTTTCTGTTCCCCAGACAATGCTACAATCACTATGCATTATCTTTGTATCATTTTCTGTACAGTTTTCAGTCTCTGGATTGAGATAAAAGACAGCCCACACGTGGCTGGCAGACCACTTCTTCACCTATGCCTCTTCAATTCAACCCATGTCTTAAAATAGCCATGCATTTTGCTCATTCTTCTAAGACAGAAAGGATGGATCACCATCTCATACAAGCTTCACTAGTTAAGAATTTCATAAATGTTTTATGACTTTATATGGTACCTGTTTCAGTATCAACAGAATGGTGATCATAATGAATGTGTTTTAATGGAGGAATGTGTATAAACCAAGACAAATTTGACAGAAATTAATAAAAATTTACTCTAAGCTTCATATAATAATTGACATTAAATACCAGATGGTATTATTTTTGCACTGACAAAAAGATTCTGTCTATGCTTTATGTCACTATAACAATCATCGTGATAGAAAATAAGTTAAAATATCAATTACATTTTTTTCCTTTTAGCACAGGCAAAACTATTATAAGAAGGTATCTGGTTTGTTTTTAAACCCAGAATGGCAAAAAAAAAAAACCATCTAGCTAATCAGAGGATAGTGCTGAGATGTCCAGCCTAGGAACCATGAAAGGGATTACACCTAATTTTATTCCCTTCTCGAGCTTGTCACTGTTGAAAGTCAGGCTGGTATGGCTTATTCTCACCAATGTACTTGGCTATCTCATCATATCAGTAGGCAGAAGTCATAGCTTATACTCTCCCATCATACAAAATAATTCAATGCATTAAACTGCAAGGCTTTCCATCCTCAGTCTTCTCATTGTTCAGCAACACTTCTGACAATTTTAAAAGCACAGTACAAAAAAACCCAAAAGACTACATTAACTGTAAAAACTTGTTCATTAAAGAAGCCTTCCAATTGGGTCAATTAATAACTTCAGTCTGTAATTTGCTGAAGGAAAAGCGTAAGAGGACAAGAACAGCACTTTGTAAAAGTGGTTAATTTACACAAGGAGAATAAAACACTCAGGTGTAACAAAATGAAAAATGTTCATTCTTTTGTGGCTTTTAGGGGGAGTGGTTTTTATTCAGGCTGCTGGGGAGGATGATGGGATTATTCTCATAGAATTTATGGGCTAGTGCAGGTCCCACTTAGGCTGCCAAACTCAGATTGCATATCCCAGAGCTGAGAATCATAATGACCAGAAAGCCCAGCAGAAGCTTGCTGCAGGGACAGGAGATACAGGTAAGGAAATACTGCAGTCCAGAGCACAGCCTCCAGGGAGGGTGATCAAAGGGAGCACAGCCATGAAAAACAGAGGCAACCAAGAGCAGGGGGTTGCAGAAGACATTAATCCAAGGGGCGTCCTCCTCTTTCATGGGAGAACTAGCTAGGTAACTCAGTAGTCCAGTACTAAAGGACCATTATCACTCTGTCTAGAAAGAAAACCAATGTCAATCCAGGTTTCAAAACCAGAAATAACCCCAAGAACAGTAAGCGTGGGAGACTACATGCCTTGGTATTTATGGTTTCCAGAGCTCAAAGTCCACAGTGGAGGCTGGTATAATTCCTTGTTTTCCCACACACAAAAAATGTGGCAACTTTTACTGTAATAAAAAGGATAAGAAAATTATAAAGAGATATTGTGGGTCCAGAAAGACAGGCCAACAAAGTTTCTGATGTTTCAGCAGGGATCTAGGAGCCAAGATAGGTCTTTTACCTTGTAAAGCTCATTGTCTCAGGAAAGTACCCCTTGTCAGAAAGTGAGGAGGATTCAGGGACTGACTCATGCTGAAGGTGGAGTGGGTTTCTGTAAGCCCCTGAGGGAGAATATTATGCAGATCAGACTGAGTGCAGTGCCATCTCACAGTGAGGGATGCTCTGGATTATATCCCACTACAGTCAGACATAAAATATGACAACTAATTTCTAAAAATTACAAGTTAATGAAAGATCCAGGTTTTATGGCTGATTATAATTTCAGCTACAGCTAAACTGTTTTTAAAAGTACATGTAAAAAACACTTTATAATTCAGTTCTGCAGTAAAACGCTTTAAAAATATATCATTTCAATATCTAATTTCAACTTTCCAAAAAGCATTAATGCTATGTCACCTTATTAGATAATAAAGTCACAATAAACACAGGATCAAGAGAAAGATGTCAGTATGCCATATGTGAACAAGGGCAACAGGAATTAATCTCTAGAGACACCATTTTGAAAAAGTTTGACTAAGAAAATCTCCCGATTTTTACCAAAGTTACCTAACTGTAATCAGGATGAAGTGAAAGCAATTTATGCTCATTTAGACTGTTAAGGCAAGCACTTCCTGAATATAATTTTTGGTTTTGGAAATCTTTAGAAATTAATGACGATTTGACAGACCTTTTATTTGTGTAACTACATTCTGAGAGTGTAAGATACATGCTATGCATTACTCAAATAATATCATACCCCAAAGACCTATTAATCATGTAACTTTTCACCGATTAAAAACGAACGTATATCTTCTTTGAAATATTAGGTTGCAGCTGTATACCTATCAGAAAGGTTAAACAGATTTATCTTTCAGGTACAAATAGGATGGTCTTGATATCCACCAAACATTCCTTTTGGAATCACAGGTCTGTGCTTTCTTCTAGCAGACATTCATTACCATACACTGGCTTAGCAGGTGCACAACATTCAAACTATCTAGCTGCCATGCAATAGCTACTCATTCTGAAACATCAAGTTTGTTAAACTGATTTCCCTACGTATCTGAGGGCATGACTCCACTTTAGCTCTTCTATTTTCTCTTTTTTAAGCTCTGTTTGTACAATAGCACTCCTAGATAAAGATATTGGCAGTAAGATAGCAGATTAGCACATTTTCTTCTGAATTTGGCATGGCTATAGCATAAAGGAATACTAGATAATGCCTGTTTTTTTAAAGGAAATAACTGCTATTACTACAACACTTACAATCAGAATATTATTATAACTATGCAAAAGTTTTTTAGTTGCTGAATTGTTTGAGTGCTGGTGAATTCTGTTTCTTTATATCATGGTCCAGTAATCAGGACCTTTCCTCAAGAAAGCGTTCCTGTTCAGTACGGCTGCTTTCATTTTGAAGAGCGCACTTTTAACGACTCTTGGATTTTATTTCTCCAGCAGTGAAAATGCCAGAGGCAAGCACTATGAATCCAAGCATATATGCAAAGATAAGCACATGCTTATATTAGACATAATTTTAAGACCATAAAAGGAAGTTGTTGCAGTTGATGTTACATTTTTCAAAATATTTATTATTTCAAGAAGTGTAGTGTGTCAAAGTGTCTTCAAAGACCATGTGCAGAAAACTTCTTATGTTTTAAACAAGACATCAGAGATATAGAAATAACTATTCATGAAAACTGAAGGATGCTTGATTAATACATTTTGGAGAACTACTGTAAAAATCAATATATTGACAAAGACACCAAGGTTATATGGACATTTCTAGCAGCCTCTTATAATTCAGTCAATAAATTTATTCAGTAAAAAGTTGAGAGTGATTTACTTATTGTGGTGGCTTTACAAAACAGGAAAAAAAAAAGAACTAAAGTAAATATGGGCTTGTTCAAGTTTTCCAAACAGAAGGGAGAGTTTTATGACTGCTAAAGAAATTTATTTAATATACTAAATGTACTTTATTTGAAGTACTAAAATAAGTGGGTACCTCTTTGAATATACATTTGGGTGTGCATTTTACAAACAGCATACGATTCTCAAATTCTTTTTTCAGACAAGTCTGTTTCTCCACAAGCTGTGTAAATTATGCACCTACTTTTTATAATAAAGACTTAACTTATAGAAATACCTTCCATAACTACAGTAAATTTTCTTCTGGTTTACTTATCATCAGTGACATAGCACAGTGAATGCTTTTAACTGATATTAAGGACTTCTGCATATTCAGATGAATCAGTAATGGATTTTATAGTAAGTGTTAGAAATACTTTGGAAGCTGTTGACAATATGTGTTTGCCAACAAGCACACAAAGAAAGAGACATAAGCTAACCAAAATGTAACAAACTCTTGACATTTCAATCTTAAGCGCCCTAGCTGGTTGCTCTATTTGTAGTTTTCAAACATTAAACTTCCATTCAAAGCTTCGTTATGTACCAGAGCAGCCACCAACTGCTCTGAAGAGCAGCATTTCCTTTTTTGTACAGGAGATGGTTACCAGTGGCTTTTAAGGAGTCTTTAACTTTAGGTACCAGTAATTCTTAGATGACTTGACTTGAAGAAAGTACTGACATTTTGCACTCAAAATATCATTCTTTCTCATGTCTTATGCTAAGTAGCAGAAACTAAGGAGCTTACATCAGCAGGCACTTTTGAGAACTTTAGCTGAAACCAGCCAGTTATGAATACCAATGTAACTCTATCTGGAGAGCTACATTTAAGAAAAAATCTCCTTCCTAAAATCAGTAAACCACCTCTGTCTAGGCTTTTTCACTTTACAGACACTTAGAAATGGGGAGCGAGGAGGAATGGGACACAATGGTGAAAAAACAACTATTCCTTTTACTTCTGACAACCTTGAAACTTCAGCCACAGCTATATTCTCCTGATTTATCTTAGCATTGAACTGCACACTTGACTCTAAACACCCGGTTAATCTTCTGTCTCTGCCCCTTCCTCCCCAGTGGAAAACAAAATGGAGAAGTACATTTTCAGGTTAGAAAATAATTTAGTGATTTTCATTTGATCGGGCAGAACTTTTTTTTTTTTTAGACATTGCTGATGCATCCCTTTTTGCACAGACAGAATTTCACAATTCAGATACAATGCTTTCCCAAGAGCAAGAGAAAACAAATGTTTCTGCACAAGCTTACTGTAAAAGCTCCTGGAAAGGGACACTGAATTCATTTGGTCTTCTGAAGAATTAAATAAGATAATTTAAGAAAGACCTTTACCTTCTTAATAGGGAAAAAATATCCCAAATAATTTGGCTGGGAAAGGACAAAGAGCTGAGGAGGTATTACTTGGCATGACTCTCCATTGGAAAGATTGAATAGATGCAAGCTAATTTTATTATAACGAAAGGACAGAATTTTTCCTCCCTTAGCATTACTACAAAGAATAGAATTGAAAAAGACAGCTTCAAGTATGTAGTTGATCTACCCAGGAAAAACATAGCAGTTAGCTTTGCAGCTAGCCGAAACCCTCACTTCAAGTAATCTTTGTCCTTTAACCTTGATTGCTTGGATCAGGGTTGGCCAGCTTGTGTTCTGGAGCCAACTTGTTTGTTCAGGTGAATTTTGCACAATTCCCAAAATAGTATCGTTTCCCAAAATAGTAAGTAGGTGGCAAGCTCCAAATAATGGAGAAAATACTAGCAACTACAGGACCCATCAGTGAGAGAACCTGCAGCTCAGGGAGGTCTCAGGGAACCTGTTCAACCCTCTGCCCATGAGTACTTTTCTCATGCTAATACAGACCCCAGCTGGAACGATCTTGCTCCTAGTGCAGGAGCATCACATACATAGCCAAGGTCTTTTCCACAGAAATGACCAGAGTAAAACTGCCTCCACATCACCGTTGTGAGTGACACTGCCCTCCAACCCATCCAGCAGCCTCTTACTAGCCCCCTTCTCCAAATCCAGTCCTTGCTGCCTCCAGGCATCCCCTAGCCCAGCCCAGCCTCTTCTAGTCCCTATACAACAGAGCCTGGATACAGAAGAATTTGGCAGTAGAAAGCCAACTTTCTATTTTCCAGTATACACTAAACTTTGTCTCAGAAAACTAATCTTGCTCCTGTGAGTCCATCACATATAAGTCAGTCAAATTAGCATTATTGAACTGTGAAGCCATGCCATTTCCATACAGATTGGCCAACCAGCTAAAGAAGCTAACTTCTCTCCTCCTCTCCCTGTTCAGACTTTCTGACAGGTAGGGAATGGCTCATCAGCCATTTGGTGACTGCTGCTAATTTAGGTATTTTCTACTACTCTTTGCCACATCACTTTCCTGCTACTGTCTTTCTGCTGTTCTCAAAAAAAAGTTCATGCCTTATGAGGTGCATCACATCATACCCATAATCTTTCTATTATGACACATTTAAAGTTTTCTTTTTTCTCCAACTTGTTAATTGCTTCACTAAAATTTAATTTTGACTGATTAACTGAAAGATTGTTATTGTGTTCTAATAGCTACAGAAATCTGAGGGATATATTTAGGAGCAAGAAATTAGTGTTGCTGTAACAGAATTTGAATGTGGATCTAGCTGTCTTCACAGGCAGTTTCATCTGTCTAGTGATGTTGTACTCTTGCTTTTCACACAGGAATTATATCTTCCTTTCACTTCTGAACAAAGCATCAGCTCTAAGCTCATTTTCTACTGAAAACAAATAGGACCAAGTCTTATTATAGGTTTGTTTATAGGTTTGAGTTTGTTTTGTTTAGGGTTTTTTTTTGGTCATTGTTTTTTGTCTGTTTTTTTTTTTTTTTTTTTTTTTTTTTTTTCCCATGAAGTCATTGGAAAGATGAAACCATCTATCATCCTTACCATTTTGTTACATTTTTACCCCACTGCCTCAGTCTGCCAAATGCTCCTAGGTTCTCATCCACCTAGGTGACAGGAAAACAGAGGGATGAAAACAGTAATTTGCTTAATGGAATTTTCATTATTAATTCAATTTCAATTTCATCATCTAGTAAACAGGAAAGAAGTGTTTGTTTCCTCTTGTGATATGAGGAGAGGGGGAAGAGGCTTGAAAAGAGAGAAAAAATCAGTAATGAAACATTCTTAAAATTCAATGTATTAAATTATAAAGACTCCTAAACTTTCAGACTTCATGTATATAATGTCACAAATGACTACTAAGAACTTAATAAACAAAATGTTAAGATTAGAAGCCTTTTTCAAAATTTATTGGTCTTACATTATTTTCAGTAGCTCTCTTGATCCAAACTTAATCATTAGGGGACAACGCTACTTAGAGGGGAACCTAATTTCCATTGAAACTGTCAAACAGGCAGGTTTTTTTAGTCTTGTTATATGCATGAGATTAAAAAGAACTAGATCAACGTGATTCCAACGTGTTTTCTTTAATGTAAGGTGTCAATCCTCCTGAAGCTCCGTTATGTTCATGATAGGGAAAAACTAATTAAGACATAGCTGTATTAGGCAAGACATTGCCCATCCCTTTCATACACGCAAGATCTAATATTACCAGTTTGATGGAACACCCTCAAACCTGCCAAAAAGTAGTTAAATCATAGCACTCATGACAATCAGACAGTCAGATGCCAGTGTGGACTATTTGATGTGAATTAATAGTTATTACCAATTAGCACTCCCATGGTTTTCAGTATGCAGCCTGCAGTATCATGTTCACTGCCCTATTCTTATGTATTCTGGCATCTAGAACATTTCCAAGTACTAATATTTTGCACATCTACTACAGCTGCCTTCCGAGAACCTGAAAAGCACTTCAAAGGATTAGTAACATTAGTCTCACTATGCCACTAAAAAGAATAAATGTACTCTGGCAGTTCTGCAGATAGAATTTAAATTGCCTACATTATCTCCCCATGGAATGATATGCAGCTTCTGGGACAGAAGTCCCATATCCTCCTATTTTCACTTTTGTACCTTAAACCCAAGGCCATCTTTCCCTATAAACTACTAGAATAGCACAAGGCTTGCGCTATTTTCAATTTAAAGGTATTTTTGTAAACCGCAAATGGAAATTTCCAGCCCTGCAATCTTCTCCCTTTTGTCCACCCAGAAAGAAAGAAAAATCCAATACTACTTTTGAAAAATCACAGGTAAATGCAGTCCTTTTGTCTTCCGAGGCACTTGATAAGAACCTTTGATTGACATTTGATTTACTTTTTCCCCCTTTTCCATTATTGCCCTTTTCTCTCATGAAACAAAGGAGAGAGAGAGGATGAGTAGGCTGCTGTCATCAAGAGCTACACAGATGCAGCTCTGAACAAGAGCAGGTATAATTTAAAAAAAAAAGCAGCCTAGGAATTGACAGCATGTTTACAGTAAGTATTTCTGTAAGAAATAGAGACCTGTATCTGTGGGTGGGTATATATTAGGGCTCCCAAGTGAGCCTGCTAGTAAACTTTATAGTAAAATAAACTTTATATTAAACTTTCTAAAAACTCCGTGAAGAAGACTGAAGGGCCTTTAACTCACACAACCCAGAAGGCTCTGCTAGGATTAAAACAAGAACATGTCACTTTTCAAGCAGAGAAAACTTTTGAGTTCTCTAGGGAGAACTGAATCACAACCACAGTTGCCTCTCAGCTGCCCCCATGCCATGGGAGATACCTTCATTGCTTTGCTGGCCCGGCTTGAGCAGCCCCACTGACCATCCACAGTGAGCTCTGCCTTGGGGCCAGGGGCCCAAGACTGACTGCAGGGGCCAGTTGGCCACCCTCACTACAGTAACCTGGGCTCCCCACGCAGCCCCCAGATCCCGACTGCCTCCCTCATCTGCCCCTGGAGGGAAAAGGAGGCTCCTTGCCCTGGTGCGGGCTGGCTAGCTCTCCCAAAGGCACCGGCAACCTTCCCCTGCCTGCAGGATGGGCCTTTCTCAAAAGCAGAATAATGCTTGATTGTTTATATGGACTTTGTAAGGACTTTGGTAAAAATTTTTCTATTTTCTTGAGAAAAACAGCATCAGTCATCATCTCACACAACACTCCACTACCTCCTACATTTCATTATTAAACTGGATTTACCTGGTGACAGTGGTGCAAAGCTGAACTCTCACTGCCTAGTCCAGTCCTGCAATCCATAACACTTCTCAGGTAAGTCTTCTGGGGCTTCTCTTTATGTACCAAAGTCCCATTGTCTGAGAAACTACATCCTCATTCCTGGCACCTTTGCTCTCCATTGGTTACCCTTCCAGTGGGAACACATTCTAGTCAAAGCTGGATGCTTAGTTGCTCTTGACCAGACCAGATTGCTGTCACGTACAAGGTTACGGAAAGTTGTTTCATTCAGATAATTTTGCTCTAACTTGTCACACAAGGAAAAAGAAGGCTTTGTTTGACTAATAACAGTATGACAGTATTTTACTGTCACTTACTGTAAATTTGAAGAGATTAACCTAGAGAAGCATCAAGTAGCGAAGTGGAAGATTATGAGATTTGGATTTTCTGTCACTGACAAGCTGTTTAAGTCACTTCTTCACAGCTCCATGGTGCAGTTTTCCCTTTTGTTTTGTTACTTTAAGTTAGAAAATTAAATTGAAGGATAATAACCTACTTGTTAAAGAAAAGAACTAGGGAAGTTCACACCTCCTGGGTGGTTTATGACCTTGAGAAAGCCACCCAACAACTCCATGCCTGCGCAACAGAACGTGGCAGATCTGCCAATCTGTACTATATATAGATAGCTGCAGTAAATTTTTTTCAAAAATACTCTTAAGAATTTCACACATATAATAAAGATTGACAAGCGTACAATTCATTCTGTAGGTCATCTGCTACACAGATGTGCTTTACATTCCTCCTCTGAACAACTTTTTTTTGGTTAAAACAAGGTCATTTTGAATTATCAAATCCTGTTCTGGATTATCAAGTCTTCTGAGTTCAAATTATAATGGATGGTATCGATCCCTGATCTCCACATTTATGCTTTCACAGTGTTTTTCCACACAACTCTAAAACACATTGAAAAAAGCAGCTATATTCCACCTCTGTGAGAAAACGGCATAGGTCTTTTACAGAACTATGGATACTTGCTCACATACCAAGCAGCCACTGTCGAATAGAGCTCAGCAGAGAATCACACCATTCAGAACATCACAAAACATGCCTAAATCTGTTGCATGCAAGAAGTTTAAAAAGTTACCTCGAGTCTAATAATAGTAGCCTAATAATTATTTAAATAAGCTCAAGCCTAATAATATATATTGATTTGATTCATGGATGCAAGAGTTCTGTTGCCCAAAAATTATGTATTTTTACTTTTCCTAGATAACTCTTGTTCATCTGCAATTCATTGGATACAGACTTCTTCCAGTCCCCTGACAAGAAAAATAAAGATGCAAGTTAAACCAAATAGGACTACAGGGCATATAAAAGACAAATCAGAAATGAACTTTTATCTAACACCTGTCAAGCACCACGTTAGCCAATATGACTCGATGATACATTCTTTCTCCTAGTGACCATATACTCTGCCCATCTTAAAATGTCTATTAGCTTTTCTCGGCTTATAAGCTTGTTCTTACAATGTTCCCATCTGGCATATAAATAACAGCTGATACTCCTAAAAATATACAGGAAATTATGCAGATATATTAATGCTTGCTGTATCCTTCTTCAGATGAGAAATAGTTAACAATAAGGACTTTTAAACTGAATTTTAAGATGTCAGTGGGCACCCTCAGTTGACTCTTCATAGTCAGATGACAGCTGTCATACAAACACTATTATCCCTACAAGCATATCATTTTGCTAAGGCTGTAACACTGTCATATTCATAGGTAAATGACTAGGGGTTTGCACCTTTTTAAAACTCTTTTGTAGTCATTTTATCTATTAGGCTTTTATCCAGTACTTTTAAATAATTTTACAGCTAGAGTTACAGCTTAAATAAGTGTTAGTAATTTCTGTAAGGTGTTTCTCTGAAGTATGTTGCATTACTGCTGTTTCTTTTATATGACCATGATACCTGTAAATGCTCATGTTCATGCCAAATTGTTTTAATATCAGAAATGGCTATCACAATTTGTCAAGAGCACCGAGTGTGTTCCTCTTTGCTGAACAATAGCATAACAAGTGGAGTTCAACCTTCTCTGCAGGAGACTCCTAATAACACCACTGGGGACAAGGCTACACTGCGGCCAAGAGAACCACTGCACAAAATACAAACAGCTATCCATAAAAATCCCTACAAGTCCCCAGGTCCTTACTTTCAAAAATTTCATTGTCCCAAGGACTGGAAAAGAGTAAGAGCCAATCTTCAAGAAGCTGGTATGACACAGTAAAATCTCGTAAAGTGCTCCTATTTTTCATGACATCTTTTTTGCAATGGCACAAAGGGAATCCTCCCCTCTATGCATACTAGCAGTGGTTCTCTCTCATCATATACTGCATGAGCATTTTTATTTAAAAACAGAATTAGCATCAACTGTCACACCACAGACTGTATTTGAACACTTTTTTACCTAAAATATTTATATGGGAGAGATTTTCTGGTGTTAGCCATGTGGTATTTTGGGCAATAATTTTGTTCTGTTACAGCTGATATCAGGAACAAAACCGAGTCAAGACGGTGAAACAGTGAACATGCTGTTATTTAAGATGAGACAGGAAAAAAAGGCAGATGGAAAGAGCCACCTGATAAAGTCAAATCATGCAGGGAAAAGAAACATGGCTTCTGTTGATTTAAGCTAACAATTGGCAAATTCCACTTAACATCTTGGTTGTAAACATTTTGGTTATGCTGCCAAATGCTCGGTTTTGCTCAACAGTCTAACGATCCATTAGTCACAGCATGACAGAGTCAGGGTTGGTTTTTTTTCAACCTCATAACACTCGCATACCAAGGAATAAAGATGTTACTTGATTCATTTAAAGAAAACATACGTCCTTAACCTAAAACACTCATAGGCAACTTCCTTTAATCATTCTTAAGCCTAAGTTGATCCTATGAAAACTACTTCTCAACCTCAAAAAAAAAAAAGCTGATAACAGGCCTGTGTGGCAGAAAAGCAGTTCAGCACAGCTTATGTATATTCTATATCTACAGGAATATCTTTCAGGCTGAACCCTTGCATGAATTTCCCTGGCAGCACTCTATGCTTTCTAATGTAGAAGAATTAGGTTAAAAGTATCTCTCCTACATTAATCTGCTTTCAGACTAATTTAATGCAGGTACAAAGTACAACATCCGTCACATTGATTAGGATGCTAATTTTAATTACTACTTCAGACATTGATCCAAACCATAGGTCAGTGGCGTCCCATAGTGCACACATTATGCTTTCGAAGGGACCTGCGGAGGTGTCATTCCTTCATTACACAGGAGAAAAGTGCCATGGTCCACCTGACATTATCTGACATTCATCCATTTGCTCATCCATTCATCCATCTTGAATTGGACACCTTTGGCATAACCGACTGCCCAGAAACACTGCAACTGCAGGGCTTCAACTCCCTTTGGCTCTTGCTGTGTGAAATAACAAGCCTCAAAACTCCAGCCTGCAAAAGCCTACAGAATCACAATACGAAGCTCTTCGAACATATAGACCAGGCGCTTCATTTCCTTCCATCTAAAGGCTCTACGGAGGGATCTGGACAGGCTGGATCAATGGGCCAAGTTCAACTGTATGAGGTCACGGCCAAGTGCCAGGTCTTGCACTTGGGTCACAACAACCCCATGCAATGCTCCAGGCTTGGGGAAGAGTGGCTGGAAAGCTGCCTGGTGGAAAAGGACCTGGGGGTGCTGGTTGACAGCCGGCTGAATATGAGGCAGCTTGTGCCCAGGTGGCCAAGGCGGCCAACAGCGTCCTGGCTTCTATCAGAACTAGCGTGGCCAGCAGGAGCAGGGAAGTGATCCAGCCCCTGTACTCAGCACTGGTGAGTCCGCGCCTCCAGTACTATGTTCAGGTTTGGGCCCCTCCCTACAAGAAAGACATTGAGGTGCTGGAGCATGTCCAGAGAAGGGCAACGAAGTTGGTGAGGGGTCTAGAGCACAAGTCTTCTGTGGGCTGAGGGAACTGGGGTTGGTTTAGTCTGGAGAAGAGGAGTCTAAGGGGAGACCTTATCGCTCTCCACATCTACCTGAGGGGAGGCTGTAGCGAGGTGGGTGTCTGTCTCTTCTCCCAAGTAACAAGCGATAGGATGAGAGGAAATGGCTTCAAGCTGCACCACGGGAGGTTTAGATTGGGTATTAGGAAGAATTTGTTCACTGAAAGAATGCTCAGGCACTGGAACAGACTGCCCAGAGAGGTGGTGGAGTCACCATCCCTGGAGGTATTCCTCCAGGAAAACATGTAGACATGGCACTTCAGGACATGGTTTAGGGGACAGGGTAGTGTCGGGTTGACAGTTGGACTTGACGATCCTAAAGGTCTTTTCCAGCCTTAATGATTCTATGATTCTATGATCTTTTGTTTGACTTAAGGCACTATACTGTTTCTTGGCTACTTTTTTCTCTGCCATTAAGCACACACTGACATTAAATGCTACCTTTGTTTGCAATCATACCTTTCTTAGCTTTCTCCTGACAAATCACCTAGAATCAGAGGGACAGAACACCTGACAAAGTGATCAGCTGCACTCCAATTCACAACGTCATGATTAGTTATATATTTCACCCTGCCAAAACAGCTCAAAAGGGATGAGGCTGCTGCAATTGGACAGTCAAATAGCAGCCTCTTAGATACATCACAAAAGAAATTTGATGCACTTTTAGTCATAATCATAAGCCTATTTAAGTTAATCTGTTCCCTGGTAAAGCATGCACTTGCTTATGTTCAGTTAGTTTTGCCTTTTTGGACCCTTCTGGGAACACTCTTAAGCTAACTGCATCACAAAGCTTGCCTGCACCATTGCTTTGAATGATTCATGGAGGTGTGCAAGACATTCCTACAAACCAGCGAGCAATTATGATTTCCACAAACCATGAAAAAGTTTATGAAAATGTTAGAAGGGATTAAATACAAAAGGACACTTATACGTCATCTCCTTGTGGCAGAAGAGTAACTAATTTTTTTTAGCAAATGCCTGCCATTTATATTTCGACACTTGCTACACGGACTCCCAGATGGGAAACAACATACAACGGGAAAAAAAGAAAAAAAAAAAACCAAACAACTCACTTCCAGATGATATGGGAAGGACTCTGTAGACAGAAAATAACAAAGAACTGTACAAAGGAATATTTAACACTCTACATTTCCCATCAAATAATACGATGCAAACTTGAAAAATAGTTTAAGCTGTTCATTCCTATAAGCAAGGAATTTTTAGAATTATACAGACATGTCACATAGTGCAAATTACTTCTCAGTTTCATGCCATATTGCATTGAACATTATCCTAAAATATAATAAAAATTCCTCAGATACCACTTATTTATTTAAAGAGAAATTATCATTTCCTACACATGATTGCAAATAGGGAGATCTGTTTGTAAAGCGGGCTTGGGTCCCCAGTCTGGGTAGCAAAGGAGTTACAGAATTCCTATTTTGAATGGGAATATTAGCACTTTGAGTAAGACACAGGTTGTTGAGGAATAACCAACAGCTGGAAATTGAAACCAGGAAAAGCAGAATCAGTTCCCCAGTCTAAGACCAGGACAGCATGCAGTATCACCAATAGAGTGGTAATACCTCAAGCCTCTTTCTGTGAGAGGAAGATAGACAGGTAGACTCTTCATCCTATAAGAGTGTTATGAGGATTAGTGTTTGCAAGAGCCTCAGCACCTGAGATTTTTATGATCACAGTCCCTTCGAATTTGCATGCTGAAGATATCTAGATGATATATGAGTAGCATTTATATGATTTCAGTACTGGCATATAAAAAAATGACAGCTTCATAACATTTATTAATTTTTTCCCAATTAATTTCATTTACTCTAAGGACCTCTTTCTGTCTAAGAGGTACATACTGCTTTAGAAAGTAGACTAAACTCAATAATAATGTTGTTTTAATTTATGAACAGATAATTCTGCCCATTTTTTTCTTGTCATGATAAGGAATTATCATTTTGCTAATAAATTTGCATTCATCCGCATGCATCACTGAGAATAATTATGGAAATCAGATGAAGAGTTCTGGAATCAACCTTTCCATGGTTGTAGAGGGAGAGAGAATAAAGATATTCAAAAGAGGAGACTAAAGGAAAAGGCTTAAAGGATGAATAACTTAAAGGCCTGTATATTTTATTCATTCAAAACGTTTATAAGCATGGCAATAAACATCAGATATACAAACTTGCGATTGAAGGAGCGTCCTCAAGAATATAGCAGAGCATAAAGCAAAATAATGAAGATACCAAGAAGCCACAAGTACCATTCTGGTCATTTCCAGTTATGACAAATACCTTACTACCACAGCTAAAGGCTTTTGCTGCTTATAACTAGGGGTGGGCAAATAAGATGGCTTACGATCTGCCTGTTTCATGCCTGTGCAGAGCAGGGGAATGTCTGAAATGTCTGACATTTCCAAGGGACAGGAAACCCTTTTCTCATCCAAGTTTAACTAAACTATCTATCAATATGACAACTAGAATTCTAGTGGTCAGTTTCGACAAACTCCTTTCCTTTCTGCAAAATCCCTCCTCTTAGTGCTGGTCAGTGAGCAGAGCACACTGTGGACAGAGCAGCCAATGCACATTCAGAAATGCTTGCAGAAAGATGCTGGCCTATGGAACTTGCAAATACAGGACCACTTACTTTATGTCCAAAGAGATTGAAAATTTGATCAAAGAAAACTGGCCTATAGCAATCCAAACAGTCACACAGAAACAATAACAAATCAAGATTATATTCCTAGTTCCGCTCTCAAACAGCATTCTAACTTAATCCTCCTTCACAGTTGCGATATCTTGAAAATTTTTCTCTCGTAGTACAAAAAAAAATTGGTAACTTGTGTGTGTGTGTGTGTGTAAAAGTCCTAAATTCTTTGACATTGGCATGCCACATTAACTACTTTATTCTGCCATCAGTTTTCTTCCTATTTATCTTTTTCAAGTTTTTATGGCATGTACTTTTATAAGATACATAATTATACCCTGCAGGTTTTCAGTCAGCGCGTGTTTCCTAG
>WEKW01023998.1:0-16834 GCA_013389905.1 Sula dactylatra
ATTACTTTAATAATGCCATTTACATATGTACATGCATCCCCCCCAAAAAAGGGGAGCTCTACTAAAAAATAAATGGTGGGGCAGCCCCCCAAACAGTTGCAGGCCCCCCCAACCCCTGTCCCGCAGGCTGGCAGCTGCCCCACAGCACAGCAGGAGTGTGCCAGAGGATGGTGCCACGTCTCTTTCTCAGGCTCTGCTCAGCTGTGTTTCCTCTCTGTTCCCACACTGGGACAGGCTCCCCAGGGTGACAAAAACCACCGGTCCCTGTGGGCCCCGGACTCTCCCCACCAGACACCTGCGGGGCACCCACTGGAGACAGAGCCAGGAGCCTCCAGGCACAGGGATGGCCCCTGATCTTTAGTAAAAAAAAAACAAAACACATCAGCTAACCAGAATGTTCCTGCAGTTGCCAGGTTCCTCTTCATGATCTGCAAAAAAACCCACAGTGCCATCACATGGGTCAACACAGTCCTCTTCCACAACACCCCCTCCTCAAACGGAATATGGCCGTCTGCTCACCTGCTCCGCACAGATGCCAGCATCACACACTGCAGCCGTTGTCACTTGTGGCACAGAGGTACCAAAAGACAGAAGACCACCATTGCGCTTGCAAGAAATCACCAGCTCCACGCTCCCCCTCTCTGCGACCCAGCACACCGCAAATGCTCATCCAATTCCAAAGGCAGCCAGCACACAACCTGCAAAACCAAGAGAAATGCTTCAACCGAGTTGTCATATAACACCTTGCTATAGACAACAGCCTGACCCGCAACTGCCTCACCTTCTCGGACCTCTCATCAGCATGCGGTGTCTCCACTCTGAGCCTATGGGTGGCACCTGCAAAAAGCCAAGTGAAAAGGCAAATACTGAGATACTGCCCAAAACCACAGCTTACCTGCATCGATCCCGCCTCACACTGCTTTACCTCGACAGCTCGCCTGCCTGGCCTCCGTCAGCTCTGGTTGCCGTGCTGAGGCTTGCCCACCACCTGGAACACCCAAACAGAATGGGTTGCTCATAACTTCACCAGCAACATAACACCTCAAAAAGAACTGCTATTTCAGCCCACCAATCACCGCTCACCTTGCCTGACTAACCTCTCGTGCCCAGATCCCACTTGGCTCATCACATGGCACCCTCAAATAAAAATAAAAATACCGTAACGGAGTCATATAGCCACCAGTCACATCTTCCCTCTAACACCACACACCAACCCACCTTTTTACAGTGCTCCACTCGGCTCTGCTCTGACACCCCTCACAGCTCATCCTGCAGCATCTGCAAAAACAGTATGATCAAACAAGTCACCTACACGTAGACCAATAGTTTAACAAAGGAATACCATCTAGAGCCCAACTACAGCCTACCATTAAAAGAAATACATCAGACCAAACAGCAGTCTAGCTGCCTCTCCCAGACAGCTACCGTCATCCCCTTGGACCCACAAAATCACAGAATGGTAGAGGTTGGAAGGGACCTCTGGAGATCATCTTATCCAACCCCCTTGCTTGAGCAGGCACACCTAGAGCAGGGTGCACAGGACCACGTCCAGGTGGGGTTTGAATGTCTCCAGAGAAGGAGACTCCACAACCTCCCCGGGCAGCCTGTTCCAGTGCTCTGGCACCCTCACAGGAAAGAATTTTTTTCTCATGTTTAAGTGGAACTTGCTGTGTTCCAACTTGTGCCCATGGCCCCTTGTCCTGTCGTTGGGCACCACTGAAAAGAGTCTGGTCCCATCCTCCTGACCTCCACACTTCAGATATTTATAAGTATTGATGAGATCCCCCCTCAGTCTTCTCTTCTCCAGGCTGAACAAGCCCAGGTCTCTCAGCCTTTCCTCATAAGGGAGATGCTCCAGTCCCCTGAGCATCTCCGTAGCTCTCCGCCAGATTTGCTCAAGCTTCTCCTGCTATCCCTCTCTTTTTCTCCCCTCTTCTTCTGGCTCTCCTGCGTTCTTTTGCCTTTGTTTTGTCCCTCTGAGCTGATGGATTTAGCTCCTCTGCATCCCTGCTGCTTCTGGACTTTCTTCCTAACGGAGCTGGGGAGACTGCCATCCTTTCAGTCAAACGGGAGAAGGGAAGGGTCTGGCTGGAGGAGACAGGTGCCCATCGCTTTCCTGCGACGGGAGGTGTCCAGGAGAGCAGAGGTCGCAGCTCTGCCTGCCTCCCCTTGCAGAGTCAGTCCAGAAATGTCTGCAACTATAAAATTCACTCGGTGGC
This sequence comes from Sula dactylatra, assembly GCA_013389905.1. Taxonomy (NCBI): domain Eukaryota; kingdom Metazoa; phylum Chordata; class Aves; order Suliformes; family Sulidae; genus Sula; species Sula dactylatra. The sequence continues at coordinate 2,220 of WEKW01023998.1, forward strand.
GTGTTCAGCTCCCACACTGGGAATGTCTTGCTGGCATGGAGCAAGCGTGTACTTTCCTGTGCGCTGACTCATTAGTGACATGAGGTTTCCTATGCCTTTATGTGCTTGGCATAAAGCGGGGGGAGGGCTGAAGTGGGGTAGAAGTTAGTGCGATGTGACCCCAGTAACAGTTGAGCAAGGGACTGGGCAGCACTCATATTTTGTGGAAAGGACCCCACGCTTTCACTCTGCCCGAGTGTGTCTGATCTCTGATCAGTCTGCTCCACTGATTTTAAAACCCCTGCCTGCCCCACCTGCGCTTCACCCAACCAACCAGCTACCCACACAAAGATAGCATTGGCCCCTCATCTTCCCTTTCAGAGGGCTGGGGCTCAAAAGCCATCCTTTAAAAAGACCACATAGGCTCTGTAGGATGGTGCTGCAATCACTCCGATCCTCTGCAAACATGGAGTGCCATCAGTCAGCATCACACCAGTCAACTATGACCTCTTCCACAACGACACCCTCCTCAGAAGTGCCACGATCTTCCACTCACTCCCAGTCTAACAAGGGTGGATGTTGTGGCCACCATCACCTATGGCACCTAGAAAACCAGAGAGACAAAGCAACCATTGTGCCTGGAAGTGGTCTCCCAATCACAAATAATTCCACACCTCAAAAATAACCGCTGCTATGGTTTGCTGTTCATTGCTCGCCTTGCCTGATGAGCTCGGGGCAGACATCCTGCTTTGCATGTAGTTTTGTGAGTTGCTTTACACCTTCAAAACAAAGAATTAACTAGTCATAGGTGCTCATAGCGACACAATCCTTCCATAGTCACGTGCCGACCTGCCTTCTCACGATGCTCTGTTCACCTCCTCTCTTCCGACTCCAGCTCCCTTCTGTACATATGCAACAACAAGAAAACAAAGTCAACGGGATGCTGACTAATACCCTAACTAACAGCGAACCTTTCCCATTTGACTTCCCCACTCCACTAACCTGACAAATCCGTACTTTGCACTCTGATCTGCCATGCTGAGTCAGCAATATCAGTGAGTTCAAAAAAAAGACACACAGTAATACCCTTACCATGTATACAACCTTCCCTCTTCTTTTGCCTACCCCAGTAGCCATATCGAGACTCATCCTTTCCCCCAGCATGCTAACACAGCCCCCCTCACCTCCTGGGCCATGCCTCCTGGGTCAGTGTCCGCATCAGGCACCTGCTCGTATAGTCCATCCTCATCTGATGAATCAGGAACTGTAAGCTTCGATCCCAGGCCCACCTCAAGAAAAATATGGAGGCACACAGATGTTGCATACTGCTTTCCAAAATCAAGAGCCCACAATGCAAAATGGACTAACAAATCCCTTTGTCTGACTTACTCGCAACCCCAAATGACCAACAGGTTCTAATCCCTGTCCAGTGGTGTCCGTGATATCTCTCACAACCTCCCACGTAACAGACAGCTCCCCTGTCTGGGACCATGTTTTCCACATCCCAGCCCCTCCCCGCCCCCACGATGAAAACCAAACACAACAAATAAGGACTCTACTTCATGTCCTTGGTCTCCTAAAGAAGCTTCCTTCCTCTGCTGACAGTCGACACCAATATCCTCATGCTGTTCCTTGAATGCAGGCTGGCCCTTGGGTTCCTGTACCGTCAAAGGAAGAGAAAATTATCATGCTCTTCTAATGAGCTCCATCATCCTCTCCTTCAAGAAATCAAAAGGAAGCTGCCATCCCTATACCTACAAAACAGAAGTCTGTGCAGGAGATGGCTGAGTCCATCTCCATAAATGGAAAACTCTGCTATGACCCTGCTTTGGTTTTAGGTGACAGCACCTGCCATCAGGGTGCCCCAAACCCCTTCATGAGTCACTAGGAATATCAGATACAACTAGTTCAAAACATCTGCAAATAAGATATGACCTACAAACACGTATACCCCACCTTATCCCCAAACCCATCAGATAGCTGGCTTCCTCTCACACAAAACTCACGTCTTTGACAAATACACCAAACAGAACAACATTCTGCCCAACAGAACAAAATCTTTACCCTCTGACACACTCCGAAAGGGATTAGTACACCCATATAATATATACTCACGCTATCAACCCATGTACCACACTTCCTCAGGGTCAGCCCCACAAAGACATGAGGAAGTCTGTCACTACCTCCCCAGAAGTCCTGGTGCTGTGCTCCCCTCTCTGCCCCCCCTATCGTGGGAAAACGCTGGTGTGGGTATCTGGGAAAAAAAGAAGAAAGAGCCATGGGGACCTGGATGTCAAAAGAAGACCTGACTTTACCTACAGGAATAGACAAAAGAAATCCTGACCAAAAAAATTCTAACTGAAACTCAGAAAAAAAAAAATCAAAAGGTAGGAAGCTCAAAAAGACAGGACATTGTACCATGCAGCAACTGAGACTGTCCAACAGATGAAGCCATGAGGACGAGAGGTCCGCCACAAAAGCGGCTCCAGACCTTCGACCCCAATTCCCTACAAAGCCCCTTAGGGAATTACAGCTGCAGTCGGTCGATGGAAAAACCACGACAGTGTGTCATGGTGACTCAGAGATCTCATAAGGACACCTTATGACTACAGAAACTGGTGCTAAACACACAACAGATAAACAAGAACAAGAGAACGTAACTGCCATCATCAATACCAGAGCAAACCTCATTGGACACTTAAGGAAAAAGGGAATCACAGAAAAAGCTTGCGTGCCTGGGACCGCAATGAAAGACAGACCCCTGGCTGGAGATCATTACGAGCATAAAGGGCACACATCCTCTTCTCCCACAAGTTCCAGGGAAGAGAGACATAAGCCAGTACTGGAAACAACTAACTAGTCAATGCCTCTAAGTAACGACTGTGGCATCCAGATGGCCTGTGAAGGAATGGATGCAGAAATTAAGTCAGGGAATGAAGGACACAAAAGGCATGAAGGAGCAGAGACGTTAGAGTTCCAGAGCGTACATTTTAATGCACCTTCTGACTTCCGGAGGGCTGAGGGGCACGTCCGGTTCCCTGGAGGACTGCCGGCCAGTAGAGTGCGACTTCCGGAGGACTGAGGGGCACGTCCGGTTCCCTGGAGGACTGCCGGCCAGTAGAGTGCGACTTCCGGAGGACTGAGGGGCACGTCCGGTTCCCTGGAGGACTGCCGGCCAGTAGAGTGCGACTTCCGGAGGACTGAGGGGCACGTCCGGTTCCCTGGAGGACTGCCGGCCAGTAGAGTGCGACTTCCGGAGGACTGAGGGGCACTTCCGGGAGACCTTAGAGGGTGCTGCCGCCGTCCCCTGGAGCACTGATGGGCGGTCCCGGTGCCGCGCGCTCGCCGTTGCTCCAGACCGTGCCGCCGGTCCCGGTGGCCGCGGAGCCACTCCGTGTGGTGCAGAGCCTGCCAGAGTCCCACGGTGCTGGTTAGTGGCAAGTACCCAGCCGGTGTGCGGGGGGGCGTTAATTATGAGGCGTGACCGAGGCTGAGGGGGGACACGCCCTGCTTTGCATAATTGCCTTATTTGCATATTTAAGCAATAATCAGCATTTAATCGGTATTGCTAGTTACAGGTTTCAAGGCTCTAGTCTCGTGATTGCCCGGCTCAGCAGTTACTCCAACTCAGTGGTTGGGAATGTGTGGCAGCTGAGTAAGAAAAAAAGTATAAAAATAACAAGTTATGTGCTGGTGCAGTGCTATTAAAGGGAATACTCCCTGGGTGCGATTAATTCATTCCTTGTATTTTACCTAATTTTTAATTGGATAATAATATATTATTGAGATGGTCTAAGTTTAATATTATAAAATGCAGCAAAGGAGCGGCTCGCACCCAAAGAGCGCACTGTTTGTTGGTGCTGCAGGAAAATGGAAAAAGACAAAGCGCAAAACCCGGATTGATCCAAAAGGGAACGTTAATTACTCTTCTGAATCACGATTTCAGATTATGAATTAGAAACCTAATGAGGAGTACTGTAATTACCACAAAGGAACTGCTCCCAGTTAATATACTATTTCTACTTCATAACTGGACATTTTATCATTATAATATTGCTTGGGCATTGTTAGTGCATAAATTTAACATTGCTATTATTAAATAAATAATAGGCATTAATGATGCCCAATTACTGTTCTAAATCTTTTTAAAATTAACTTTTTGTTAATCAGATTTAATTTGCATTATTTTTATTTTAGCTCTACTTGGAAGTAACCCCAAAAAATAAAGACCATGTTTAAATTTAGGCAGTCATGACTCACAGTTAGTTTTCTAATTTTACCTTTATTTTAAATCTAAATCTTTTAATGTTATGTTAGTTCTGGTTCGGAATCATTACTGCCTGGGATTTTTTTTTTTAACACCTACAGGCATTATTTTAATGATTCATTTTTATTTCTCTTTATTTAAAAGCTTAAAGCTTTGATTACTCTTTTGGTTCTAAGCAGGAGTCATTATCGCCTCCAAACTTACTTACAGCTATGTTATAATTCAGGCATTAAAAATGCCCGATTAGTTTCCAGTTCTCTTTGTTTTAAAATCTAAAAGTCTACTATTTTGTTTCCGATTCATTAATGTCTGCAATTTATTTAATAATGGTTATGTTTAAATTTAGCTATTAGTGACTCCCAATTAGTTTTCTATCTTTATAACTTAAAAAGGATTTCTACATTATTAAATTTTTTAATTACAGTACAGATTAGGAATAATTACTGCCTGGTTTGTTAAGTAAGAGCTACAATTAAATTTAGTCATTACTCCTAAATAATATTTCTTTTATTTATTTACACTCTAACATTTTAATTGTTACTTTACTACTAAGTGGATTAACTAGCATGCGTGATTATTTTTTTTAATATTAGCTAGAGTTGTTTCTCTAAAGGTGTTACTTCCAATTACTGCTCTATTATTTATATTTTGCTATCTGTAATTTTCTTGTATAAGCTGGGAGTAATTACTGTCTGCAAAGTTTTAAGTAATAGCTAGAGTAGATGACAGGCTTTTTTTACTGCCAAAGACTGTTGTAGTTAGTGTATTTAAGTTTTTATTCAAAATGTTTTAAAGTAAATAAGTAGTAAAAATTAAAATAATAGAAACCAAGGACTTTGGAATTCCCAGGAAGAAGAACCGGAGTGCCTCAACGTGACCAGAGACTGGACGAATGCTACGGTCCAGCTCAGAAACTTGATGATTTTGCACCTCGGCTCCAAAGCTTGAAGCTCCGCAGAGAGTGACCCCTCCGAGCAAGCAATTTGGCCCTGCTCTCCTCCAGCTCCGCCACCCATTTTTTCTGGGAACCCCAGATTCCTGGGGGAACGAACACATGTTCAACAGACACACCACAACATCAAACCGCTGGCCACATGGCTGTGCCACCACCACCAGCCGCACCCAATCATTGCTGCTACGCCAACAGGAGCCGACAGCACCACAACCCCATCGACCGCTGGCTCCGCCAACAGTGTGTCCATCAAAACCTGCGATGCTGCCGAGACTGCAGCAACGCAACAGAAACAAACACGAGCTGTGGCAAGGACAGACACGTCACGGCAGGTACGATATGTAACGCTGAAACACCGTGCCAGCTCACCTTTATTTCAAAGGAGGAACACACATGTGCGCACACACAGCACAAAGAATGTTATTCTACGTGAGGTACACAGCTGGCCTTAGCATCTTCACAACTGTCTCTTCACAGCAACATCATCTCTGTGATTTGGATTCCTGGTGGAAAACGAGGGAGCTTTGTACATTGCAGTGGGCCCTCACCTTCCAAACCTGAACACAAGAATAACTTCACCCATCAGGTGACACCAGAAACTAGAAAGCTTCTCAAAAGAATTTACAATCCCACACTCGCACGAGCCAGTTACACTCACCTGCTTCACAGCCCAATCCTCCTCTACACTGACCATCTACTTCAGCTCCGTGCACCCTTCAACAGTCAGATCCACAGTCATCTCCCCATGGTCATTCAATACACTGTATACAGCAGAGCAGGGGGAAAAAAAGTCACTTGACGGAAAAAATTAAAAAAAAAAACAAAACCAACCACAAAACCTGGCTGGGTTGTTTGGGGGGGGGGGCAGGGGAAGGGGTGCTGTTTTTTTAATTAAGGAAGATGCTATTCCAACCTACAAGGAAAAAGAAACCACGTGTACAAGGCTAGACACTTTAAAAACCCACACCTCATCCAGCAGCTGCTGACACTGCATCCATTCAGCCATCTGCCCAACCTGACAGGCGGTTGCCACCACACGTACAACGCTAGAGACATTCACGTACAGGGCTGAACTTGTACGAGCAGTACATTCTGGACAGGACTGAATGACAAAGCAGAATTAAATCATGTAAGAATCCTTCTCTAAAATATCTCTATTTGCAAATTGACTACTGCAGATCACCAACAACAGTTCTGTCACCAAGACTCCTAGTTTTCTCCATCTGACTCCCTTAACAGAAATAAACAAGTCACAAAGGACAGAAGACACCAGGATAGGGTTGAAATGAAACAAAAAAAATAAAAAAAAAAGCATCAGACACTGTACCAAGCACCGTAAGTGAAACTCAAGTGGCTCGAACAAAAATAAATTACAAAGCACCTCAGGAGAAGTGTCAAGAAAGACACATGAGTCCTCACAGAGCAACACGAAACTCCTCCTCCTGGGAGGACTATGCAGGTGAGAGAAGGCCCTTTGGAGACCAGTGGTTTTGAGGGGGCCACTTGACACACACATTGATTCTGGTGCCTGGAAGGGAACTAGAGGGGACTTGAGGGAACAGAGGGCACAGGAAGGGTATGGAGGGAATCAGACAGTTTATGAAGGTGCCTGCAATGCAAAGGCAGAAGGATGGCGCCAGGACACACTGTCCCACGGAGAGTCCTGCAGGGACTAGAGGGCACACAAAGGGCTCTGGATCACGAGAAAAGCAATCGGAGGTCTCTGGGATGCAAGATACACAAATAGGCAGGTTCCCGGGCCACAAGAGGGGACCTGGGCGGGGGCAGTTCTGGGGGTAGAAGGAAGGCAAACGTGGGGTTCTCGCATGCTCCAGAAGGCAAGCCCAGCTGTCCTGAGAGGAGCAGATGGAAATCAGAGGTGTTCTGAGGGGATCGAGGGCAAACAAAGGGGTCTCGAGAGGTTACAAGAGGGAAAAACAAGGGTTCTGGGATGAACCAAAAGCAAATGGAGAAGTTTTGAGGGGACCAGAGAGAAAAGAGAGGAGATTTAATGGGGCAAAAGGAAAAACAAGTGTCTTGATGCTACTGAAGAGCCTGCAGGGACCAAAAGGCAAGCAGAGTAATCATGTAGGAATTAGAAGGAAACAGGCTTCTGAGGGAACAAGGCAGCAAATCAAAAGCTTGTGAGAGACCCAGAGGCAAATGGATGGGTCCTGAAGGGAGCAAACTGAAAGTTTCTTACCTCTGAGAAGTTGTCCGTTTGTTCTGCAGATGGCTGTCCCACGGGATTGGCACACAACTTGGGGATCCCTGTCCAGGCAGTCCTGACCTGCAACAGCACATGCACACAACTGTTCTCAGGAAGTCATGCAGTTTCATAACTTAAATGGCAAGTATTTCTCCAGGACACCTTTGACATAGTTGTTTTCCCTCCAGAGGACAGGGAGAAATTGGTCCTCCCCACAGTACGGCGTCTGATAATGCACCTCCCTCCCCACCATCTTGCGCAGCTCCTGCCACTCCTCTCCAGTCACTGCCCATCTCGGGCATCCAGGGCAGCTGCTTCTCGCCTGCACGGTCCTTTGTGTCCTGCCCCCAGCCCCTCCTCTGTGCCCCACACTCAGCAGCCCAGGCACCCTGGCCTAGGGCTCACCTGGATGGGTCCGGCCACCAGCGCAGACAGGGCGAGGGCAGGGAGAAGGGTGTCCCTCCACGCTGCGTGCCTGGGCACAGCGCAATGCAGCAGCACTGACGGGGCATCTCAGGACCGCAGTGACAGGGACAGCAGAAGTCTCTGGAGTGTGATGGGACCTTCGGATGGCTTCTGGAGCAAAGGACAGCGGTAATGGTGGGGCTTGAGACCTGACAGAGGAGCCCAGAGAGAGAGGGCAAAGGGAGTGCTTCAGGACACGAGGAGGAAGGGATTGGAGGAAACGAGAGAGGCTCAACGTGTGCTACAGGGACAAGAACAGGCCAGAGAGACCAAAGAAGGCTCAGGGACACGGTGAGGAACTTGGGAGGGGATCTGAGCAGAGTACACATGTTCTCAGGGGGCCAGGGATAGAACAGAGGCAGCCTCAGGAGGGGTCCCAAGGAGACTAAAGGAGTCGGGGGCGGGGGGGGGGGGGGGGGGGGNAATGAGGGATGCAGGAGGGGTTGGGATGATGCTAGAGAGGTCCTAAAAGGACTACACAGGCAGGAAAAGGCTCACAGGGAGCAACAGGATCTCAGGACAGCTGCTGTGTACGGCACAGAGACCCCAGAGGAGCTCAAAGACCAAAAGAGGAGTGGTCCAAGATGCGGTAGAAAGCCCAGTCTTTCAGGTGATTTTTGGGGCTCTTTAGCAGTCACAGCATTGTCCACATTTCCCTGAGAACTTCCCCATGTGCTGCACCGAGAGGGCAGTTCTGCAGCGTCCCCTCCTGGTACCACCTGTCCAAGCAGACTGAAATGTAAGTTTACTTTGAGCTTCTGCTGTTTGTTGAGACCATAAAATCGTGAAGAAGCACTGAGGATAAATCCCACCTTATCTTTAGGTTTACATGCTTTTATACATTCAGACAAACCATGAATTCTGTAGATAAGGGAAGGCTCACTATGGGACTAGAATCTTGGTAGGACGGTAACTAAGGAAACAGTTTAGGGATAGAGGGATAGAAAGAAAGAGTTGAACGAGGAGCAGGATGGGGGGGCAGAGAAAAAAGGAGACGAGAAAGGAGGAAGGAGAGAGAGAAAGACTGGGACAGGGAGCAGAACGTACAGAGAGAAAAAGGACACAGAACAAGCCAGAGAGACTGAGAAAAAAAGAAGGGGATGCAGATCAGGACAAAGATGGAGAAGAAAAAGTAATGGGCTGCAGGGTGGAGATGGAGAAAGAGAAAAAGGTCCAAGGAGCAGAACAGAGCGTACAACAGACAGCTGGCTCGATGGGGATACAGCAAGAAACTATGAGAACAGGCAGCAGGACAGAGAGAGACACAGAAAAGATGGGGACAAGAAGCAGGACAGAGGGACAAAGACAAAAAAAGGGAGAGGGAGATGGACAGAGATGGAGAAAGAAGCATTAGGGACAGAGGGACTGTTGTAATTTAACTCCAGTAGGCAGCTCAGTGCCACCCAGCCACTTGCTCGCTCCCCACCCTGTGGGATGGGGAGAGAATGGGAAGGGCAAAAGTTAGAAAACTTATGTATTGAGATAAAAACAGTTTAACAGGTAAAGCAAAAGCCGCATGTGCAAGCAAAGCTACATAAGGAATTCACTCACTGCTTCCCGTCGGCAGGCAGGTGTTCAGCCTTGTCCAGGAAAGCAGGGCTTCATCATGTGTAACAGTGACTTGTGAAGACAAATGACATCACTCCAAATGTCCCCTCCTTCCCCCAGCTTTTACTGCTGAGCCTGATGTCATATGGTCTGGGATATCCCCTGGGGTCAGCTGTCCCGGCTGTATCCCCTCCCAGCTCCTTGCCCACCCGCAGCTTGCTCACTGGTGGGGTGGGATGAGGAACAGGGAAGGCCTTGACGCTGTGTGAACGCTGCTCAGCGATAGCTAACACAGCCCTGTGTTATCAACACCGTTTTCACCACAAAGCCAAAACACAGCCCCATACCAGCCACTGTGAAGAAATCAACTCCATCCCAGACAAAACCAGTACAGGGACAGACAAAGAGAGTGATAGGACCAGGACATAAAGAAAGAGAAAGGAAAATCAGCAGTGGGCAGCAGGACAGAGGGAGAGAGGGAAGAAGGACAGGAAGACAGTTGGAGAGATGCAGAAGACTGGTGAGGGACAGGAAGCCAGAGGATGGGATTCAGAGAACAAGAGGGACAGGAAGCAGGACACTGGGACAGAGAGAACAAGAGTAATAGAGAGATGGAGCAAGAGAAAGAGAGAGATGGAGCAATAAATAATAGGGAGACAGGGATAGAGGAAAAAATAGGAAGAAAAGCAGAGTAAGCAAGAAATGAAAAAAGGGGACAGCAACAGGACAGAGCCACCTTGGGGTGGGGGCAGACCCTTGTGGGTGGAGGCAGCTCCAGACGCCTGGGTCCCTCGCCCACCCCAGGGACACAAACACACATGGGCGGGGGGCAGGTAATATCTACGTTAACAATGAGTTAAAACTACAAGAAGCTGCAAATGGGCATGACAGGACACAAAAAGTGCGATATGGGGGGTGGGGGGTGTTGTCCTGGAGGTCCCAGGGCTGGGGAAAGCCAGCAAAGAACTGGGAATAAATAGGAACCGAAACCCCTGAAAAGCAAGGAATGATCCTGATGAAGAAGGGAAAATATATAATAATAGTAATAATAATAACAACAGTAATAAATGATGGTGACGATGATGATGGAGCTGCTCTGGGTGGGGGTCAGCCTGTTGCAGGGTGCTGGTTGTGGGGCTTTTCTGGCCAGAATGCTAGAGCCAGCCAAGCAAAAGCACCCACCCCAGCAAGCTGAGGAGGTTGGGGCAAAAATTGCCAATTTTAGGGTATTTGGAGAGGGGTGGGGACAGGGGAGTGTGAACAAGACACCCCCCCGCCCCAGGTTTGGGGGTGCTGGGAGCTCAGGGGCAGCAGGACCTCCTGGCAACCTCAACCTGACTGAGGTCACTTTAGTGCCATCGACACACACACACACCCCAAAACATGCTGTGACCCTTCTTGGGGAATCACAACCTCTGGCCCTGCCTCCAAACAGCCAGGTGGGCACATGACAAATTCCCACCTCTCAGCAGCTTCCCTCTGGAGGGGTGGTTATGGGGAATGTCAGAGGAATTTTTTTTCTTTTCCTTCCTTTTTTTCTTTCAAAAATAGATGGTTTTATGTCTGTTGCTCTGGGCAGTTCACTGCTCGCTGCATTGGCCTCTCTCCTCGCTACCATTAGCACTACTATTATTGTTATTATTCATTATTGTTTGCTCTCCCAAAAAAGCTCCCCCCTCCCAATAAAAAAGAAACAACTGGAAAAAAAGAGGAGAGACAGCAGACACCCCTCCTGGACTGCTGGGCCAGAGGGGAGGGGGGCACAGTCCCCACTTGTCACCAGTCTGGTGACAAAATGAGCCGAATCTGGCCCAGGCTGTTGGCGAATTTGATGGTGAAGGGCTCGGCAGCACCCAGCGACTTCTGCCAGTGCAGTCCCAGGCAGCTTCCTCTGCCTCCACGCACTTGTCAATGCAGGTGAAGCCCACCCCCCGCTGCCATGAGACACCTATGCGTGGGGAGTCTGCAGGGACAGAGCCCTGAGACTCTGCTGCACGCCCACAGGACCCACGCATCTGGGAAATCCCCCCCCACAGACCCTCCTGTGGGACCCAGGTGTCCGAGGAATCCCCCCCCCGCCCCAAGACACCCCACTGCCCACCCATGGGATCCAGGAAATGTCCCCCTGCTCCATAGACCCTACTGGGGACCCAGGTGTCTGAGCAGCCCCCCATCCCCTAGGGGGACACACGTGTCCGGGTGCGTCTGTGACCTGGTCAGCGAGGATGCGGGAGGTGATGATGTGGCCGTATTGGGAGAAAAGTTGCTCCGTCTCCTGCCCCGTGTCCTTGGGGAAGCCGCTTGTGTTGAGGTTGGCATTGCAGACGGAGACTGAGCTAGGCCAGGCACAGGACACCTGGGGGCAGGGGACAGTCTGCCCCGGGGACCCAGGCATCTGGGCACCAGAACCACCTCCCACCCATGGGCCCCCCCCTCAGGGACCCAGGCATCTGCTCCCTTCCCCTGCAATGGACACCCTGGTGTCCACCCGCCCGCAAAGGACCCCAGCATCCACCCACATGCGCTCCCTGAACGACCCTCTAGTGTCCATCCCACCAAGAGACCCCAGTATCTAACCTGCCCCCGAGGGACCCCCTGTGTCTGACACCTTGGTGATCTTGGTCTGCAGCTGAGGGTGCTGATGGCCTTGTTGGCATCACCCATCTCAGCACAGCTGACGAAGCCGTAGCCCAGGCTCTGGGCCTGGGCCTGTCAGTCTGCTCTCACCTGCCTCCCTGTAGCTGCTGCATGGCTGCATCTGCAACAGCCAGCCATACGCTTTGGGGAGAAGCCTCAGACCAGAAAGTGAGATGAAAAGCCAAGGAAGATCAAACAGGTCCTCCAGGCAGACCCTGCCCTGCCTGGTACCGTTGCTGTGCAGCGTCATCTCCCCTTTCCGTGGTACCTTGGGGTGGCATTGTTAGCAGGCGTGAGAATCGCAGGTGCCCCGGGCAACTTGGAGGAGCTCTCTTGCCCTGGCACTTATCCAGGAGACACTTGTCCCGGGCTGACAGCCAAACCACTGCGCCACTGTCAGTCACTCACAGCGCCTGTGAGGAAAGGGCCAGGCGTCTACCTCCTTATGGGCCATTAACCAACAGCCCACCAGCACCATGCAACACACACTGTCTGAACCCAAATCGACATGTTGATGACTTCCCTGACAGCCACCCTATCCTGCAACTTCCTCCGCCTCTACCCCCGCTCCTTGCCTTCATTCTGTGCCCTCCCATTATTTCCTCCTTCCTCCATACACTCTTCATGAGCGTTATTTGCTTCCACAGCTGGAACCCTACAGGCAAGACAACCCCAGACTAGGAGGAAAACAAAGCAACAACAATAATCACAAAGCAGCCTAAGAACATCTCTGAACTGTCTGTGCTAGATTCAGGAATAGGCCATCAGAAGAGCACAATAAGCACAGAAGAGAATGCCAGCCAGAAAAAACCATATAACACACAACAGTGTAGCACAGGTACCCTGCTGGAAAAGAAAGGCCAGAGAATGCTGCTCTTTAGAAAATCATTAGCAGTACTGACACAGCAAGATGACTCCCGCGAAAAACCTCGGCTGTGAACATCGCGATGCAGATGGCACAACACGAGGACAGACAACTAGGCAAGATGGATCGGCAAGTACTTCCCACAGGAGAAAGGCCAGCAGAGCTGAGAGGGCGGTCATCAACATGGCCAGACTGAAAGACTTTGGCCAAGACAACCACCGTAGAAACATCAGTACAGGCAGGTGGGAAAGGACCTGAGACTGCTGCCTTAGAGAACAGAGCCAGCAAAACGAAGATGACTAGGGGTAAGAAAGGTGGACAGAAGGGCCTACAAAGCTGGAATGCCACGATGTATCACTCCCCACAACAGAAGACACACCTGATCTGTGCAAGGTCTGGGTTGCTCTGAAAGGTGCACTGAGGGATCTGGGGCACATGGAAAGGCACGCTGAAGGCCACAGAAAGCATGCCCCCCCCCCCCGCCATGCAAAGAAGAGATAGCAAACCTGAGACAACTAGTTCTAAGACAGCTGGCAAGGAACACCTATGACACAAGAACACCACAATGCAATGCCCAGTGCTTCAGCATGGAGAGCAAGATTAGACATCTGATCCGTGAGGAAGGGATTGGTGAGTTCAGCTGGTGCTCGCAAAGTGACAGTTGTGGTGGCACAGTGATGCACACGTCATGCATTTCAAGCAGCAGGAATAATGCAAATAAGAGCTTGGAAGTCAGAACCCCCATAGGCAAGACAGAGGAAGCCTGATGGGTACCACAGGTACCGTGTACCTAATGGGTACATGGCAAAGAAAGGCCAGAGCCCTCCCGTCAGGCCTACTCTCCCCACCTGCCTCCAAATCCCTCTCTCCTGTAAGGCTCCCACCTCACTTATCCTCAGTATAGCTCTACGTGGACTCTGTCCCTAGAAGGCACTCCCAACAGCTGTCTCCTTTCAGCCACCCACCGTCTGCTCTGCCTCCATGGCAGCTTCTCCAAAGCCTCGCTGGCCGCAGCCCGGCTGCCTGCATCCTGCCGGTGTCCCCCGCTGCACACCCACGGCCCTGGTGCCCATGCCACCAAGCGTTAGACCTGTTCAGCCCCACTGAGCCTGCTGATAGCTCTCGCTGTCCCCTGCTGAGGCTCACTCAGTCCTCAGCACGAGATATATGCATCATTACTGAGGGGAGACCCAGCAACAAGGCTGCAACAGCTCTGCCCTCAGCATCATAATAGCAGGAAGGAAAAAATACGGCACCACTAGGAACAGATCTGGCCGTGAACACAGCACAGTCCCTCCGCTCCGTCCATCCCACGTGCCTTTTCCTGTGTTTCTGGACACCTCCGTCGACACACATCAGACCACGATCACAAACACAGCTTTTCTTATGAATTTTGCTTCTCTTTTGTTACATTCTTTTCATGATTACAGTTCCAGCTCAGAGAATCCTGTATTTCATCCCTTCCCAAGAACAGTAAGCTTACGGCAACCAGTGTAAATTCTCTTATCCCCTTCCCAAGAAGGAAAGGAAACGTGTCTCTTATCGCTGCTAATAGATGAACCCTGCGTCCTGCCTCCCGCCTCCTTTTTCAGGGTTACAGACCTCCGCTTGCCCCCAGCAGAGCCCCAGATCGGGGCACAGCGGCGCCTCCCTTCCCTCGGGCTGCGCCCCCCGCCCCGGCGCAGCTAAGCCA
>WEKW01023998.1:16931-26996 GCA_013389905.1 Sula dactylatra
GGGCCTGCGCCACCGCCCTGCCACGGGCTGACGCCGAGCCGTCGCCATGGAGACGCCGGTTCCCGGCGCGGGCCCGGGAAGGGCCGCAGGGACCCTCGTCACCGCCCGGCAAACAGAGCCGCAGGCCACAGGGGAGGAGCGGGAGCAAGCCCTGGAGATCCCGAACGCCCCCGCGGGTCTGAGATGCGGCCCTGCAGGGCAGGAGGGGCCGCACTGAGGAAGCCCCCACGGACGGAAAGGCCCAGAGCCCCGAGCCCCTGGGGACCTGCCCCAGCCAGAGAGACCCCGCAGCACCTGGAAAGTCCCGGAGAGCCCCCGAGGCTCTGGCAGGACGCCCTCAGACCCTGGAAGAACCCCAGTCGGTCTGAGAACAGGCCCAGGGACCAGGAAGAATGCTCTTGGGCATGACTTGGAAGTTCTGGAAGAGCCTAGCGAATCTGCAGGACCCTTGGAGTAACTGGGAACATCCCAGCATACCTGAAACAGCTCAGGCAGCATGAAGACATCCACTCAGAGACCTGGAGAACAGCCTCAGCAATGTACTATCAGCCTGGAGCGAGCCCAGGAGCATCCCCAGAGAGATGAGGATGGCCTAAAACCATCCAATTTATAGGTCTGAAATGCCCAGTGCTGCCCTGAAGACACTGAGTGTGCTCTTAGAGGCCTTAGGAAGCCCAGCCAGCTTGCAAAAGCAGCAACGCAGCCCTCAGAAAGAATACTGCACAACGCATAGCAGCTCAGAGCCATCAAAAGGCTACCCAGAGACCCTGGAAAAGCCCCAGAGCAGCCCCAAACACACCTAGACAGTCCCAGAGACCCTACAAAGAGTCCCCAGCACTCAGAGCAGCCCTAGGAGTGCCAAGGTGGTGCCTCAATGCCTAAGGAAGAGCCCAGGGTAGCCCCCAGAGGTACCAAGATGGTCTGAAGGAAAAGCCTCAGATCCAGGCATAGCCCCAGAGGCAGTGAGCCATACCTTGAGACTATGCCTCCAAGTGTATGTACGTCTCACCGTGCTTCTGCCAGTGCTTTTGTTCAATGCTGCCAGGTCCACAACACAGGGGCAGCACTGCCCTTTCCTCCCACTAGCCCTGCCGTGGGAATCAGTGCGTTGGCCTGCGCAGCAGGTGCCATGGCTGGATCCCCAGTCCAAGGCAGGGGGCTGCTCCTGCAGCGTCGGGCACAAGTGGGTCTTGATCCCAGATGAGGAAAAGACAGAGAGGGTGGGAGGGAGCTGTACAGCACCTCGCACAGGGCTCCAGCTTGGAGCCCATCTGCACGGATAAAAAGGCACACACCTCACATTCCCCTGAGAAAGGGTTTAATGGGGAGGGGAGGCACTGCTGCTTCTTCCAAACAAAAGAAAGGCTGGGGTAACACTCACATGAGAGACATACACATATGCACACTATGTACAGAGGAACACAGGCAGTGCCAGGCACCCCAAGCCCACCTGCCACCATCCCTGTGGTGGAGAATTGCCTCCCCTTTCTCCCTCCTTGAGCAAGATGGAAGGCNTGCCAAGCAAGGAGTGATTGCAGTCCTGAGAAAGACTGAGATTTGGGGGGGCAGTGGGAACATAGGGACGGGGCCTGCCCACAGGGCGGGGAGGGTGGAACTCTTTGGTTTCAACGTTAAGACTGCACAGGGCCACCTCATCCAGAGGGCCAGGGGAGGCAGGGAAAAGTTCCAGGCACTGGAATGGAAGGGCTCAGTGAAACCAGTTCCCCCCACAAGAGATGACTTGAAGCGCCTGATCAGGGTTGCAGCTTTGTCTGGGACCCAGAAACGTCCCTCCCTTGAAAGAGCCTGACCCTCACAGAGTGGAAAAGGGGAGACTCCAGGGGTGTTTCTCCCCCTTCCCCGCCCTGCACCAGGCATAAATCTGCATGTGAGAAGGGATTTCAGGCCTCTGCCCAAATGCAGCTTGAGCCTGCCCTGGTTGCAGACATGCCCACCTGATGGCTGGTGCCTCCTACTTAGGACAGGGAGTTGAGGAAATGGCTCTCCCCTGCCAGAGTGCTCAACATGGAGCTCATGTCACCCACAGCCATGTTGGCACCACCAGATGCAGGAAGCAGGAGGCCACCAGCAGGGCTTGGGGGCCCAGGCAGCAGTGCAGGCGTCTCTGGATCTTCCACAATGGCAGCAAAGTCAAGGTGCGTATTCTCCAGGTCCAGGGAGTCCAGGCTGTTGGCCACCTGCTCCCCCGAATCCAGGTAGTAATATGAGCTGCCTTTGAGTCCTTCCAAGCTCCCACCATAATGCCCGGGACCCCCACAGCTTGCTGCCGTTTGGCCCAGCAGCTTATGCCCACCTTTGCCCGACTGCACGTGTGTGCCCTGCCCTGGGTAACACAGCAGGGCATTACTGGGCCCCTCAGGTGTGGGGCGGGCAGAGGGCAAGCGAAGCACACGCCGGGAGCTGGCTTCCACACCCTCATAGGAAAGGCTTGGCTGAGCCAGGTTGCCCACATAGTTCAGATTGTTTTGGTGACCAGGTGGCTTAGGGCCACCAGGTGGGTGTGGCACCATCTCTGGGTTGAAGCATGGGGCACTCAGGAGGTGCTGGGTCTCTGCCAGACCCTGCAGGTGATCTGGTTTGGCTTGGTAACCAGAGTACTTGGGGCTGAGGTACAGTGGTGCTTGCATGGCTTGGCACTGCCCGGGTTCACTGGGCAGCCCCATGCCAGCCTCCCCTCCCTTGGAGGCTAGTTGGTCTCCCCACATCAGAGCCTGCTGGGCCTGCACATAGCTACGGACCATCACTTCTTTGGTCTGCACAGTGGGGGTCTGGGCTCTTCTAGCGCCCAAGCTCAACATGCCCACGTAACTGACAGGTGCCTGTTCCTCGGACTGGTAACCACCAGGCCCTACATTCATGGCTTGGCCAAATGACGCAGGAGGCTGCATGGCCCCAGCAAGCTTGGCATTCTGGCAGGGAGCAAGGGCTGGGGCAGGTGCTGGGTAACGCTGCTCAGACTTGATCTGCAGTCGGTTAAGCCGGTGCCCCCCAGAAAATCCACCGTCCTGGCATGAACTCACAAGTTTGGGTTGCTGCCCACAAGAACTGGGTAGTGGGTACTCAGTACTTTGATGGTGACAGTGCGACCCAGACATGGCAGCAGCAGAGGCACCGACACTTGACTGCTCAGAACTCATCCCCAGATTGCCTTGGGGAGGTTCATCCCAAGGAGCTGGCATGGTCCCATTGCCAGCATGCGTACTTGTGAAGTGCTGGTTCATTTGGCACTGAGGGAGGGAGAACTCGGACTGAAGCAACCCTTCCTCCATGTCCCCGTGCACTCCTGGGTTCAGCTGCATACCCCTCGTGGTCCGGTGAGTGCTGCCGTAGAGCCCTTCACACTGGAGCTCCACACCCGTCCCCTGGCATGGGAAGCTTTCCTCGGGGTAGTTCCAGTACTGTTCCATCTCTAGCAAGCCAGACTCTGTGCCTGGGCCGGGGCCCTCTATGCTCACACTCTCCAGGAAGACATTTTCACTGATGCTGGGTGGGCGTGGGGAGAAGACATGGCGCTGAAGGTTGGCATCAGAACCACCCAAGGGCTGCAGAGCAGTTCTGCCCACTCCTGGCACATTCACGTTACCCATGCTCTTAAAACGATGCACCTTGGGCACAGCATGAGGGTTGGCCGCGGTCCGGGCAGGGTCGCTGGCCCGCCGTACACCATTCCGAGGCACCAGGTGAGGGGGAATACTGCCTGCATAGCCAGGGTAGTCATTGGAACTGTGCCTTCGCAGCAAACCATTTGCAAGGAAGCGGGATTCGGCTGGCCCAATGTAGTCCCCAGGTAAGCTGCTGTGGCCACCCATGCCCACCCGCTCCATGTTGGGCAGCGGGGTTGGGGGTGGACCACCTGTGGCTGCAGCATATTTGGCTTTGAGACGGTAGCGCTGGGCTGGAGTGAGGCTGCCCACACCTGGCAGCCCTCCACAGTGGCTGGCATCACTGGAGCGTCGAGACTCGTCCGGAGAGATGGGGTCATAGCCATCTGCCAGGCCTGCCCCACCGGGCATTGCCCCCGCCTCACCGCCCAGGCATGGCCCAGCCAGGTATGGGGACACCAGGGATGAGCGCCGGCTCACAGTGTAGGCTGAGCTTACGGTACTGGTGGCGCTGCTCCGGCGCTCGTTCAGTGGCATGCCCATCTCTGCTGCTGACAGCTCCGCAATGCGCCTGTGAGAGGCAGCTGGTGGCGGCACGGAGATGCCAGGCACCTCCCCAGGCAGGCCTGAGGAAAGAAAAGCAGGAGTTACACCAGGGCACTCAGGACACAGCGTGGCACCAGTGGTCAGAGGAGGAACAGGCAGCCACCTCCAGTACCAGAACGTGGTCTCTTCCGTGGTTAGTGCCTGTGAGGACAGGAAGCAGAGTCAAGCAGCGGCAACAAAGAGGGGGCAGAAGATCATTTAGAATCATTTAGGTTGGAAAAGACTAAGATCATCGAGTCCAAAGATGGGGCACAGCCCAGATGTAGGGGTCCCACCACTAGTGAAAGGAAGGTGTGGAAACCTCTCTGGCTGCAAGCCAGACCTCTCTTGACACAGTGCCCATGGGACTGGCCCTGTATCCGCGTGGGAGGGAACCACAGGCTCACCGGCTCCAGGGATGGCTGGCAAATTCAGGCCCTTGGCAGCTGATGGCTTCCTCATCTGCTTCAGTTTGTCAATGCGAAGATTTTCTAGCTTGTGGAGGGCCATGAGCCCTGACGTGCCCATGGGCTCACCGGGCACCACGTCCTCCAGTGTGGACAGATCCTCGTAGCTCCCACCTGCGTTGCCTGCCATCTCCACCCCACTGTCGTTGTTGGTGGTGCTGCCAAGTGGGGAGTGGTCGCTGCTGCATGACGACTGCCCGCCTGGGCTTGGCTGCGGCTTCTGGGAAGTACCCAAAACATTAACCAAGGAAAAGGGGGTGAGATATCCACTACACACCTAATGCAACCTGCGAGCCCGCACCCTGCCAGATGTGGAGATGACTCCCCTACCACGCAAACTGACTCCTCCGACACGCCTGGCCAGGCCTCCCTCTGTCATCGTACCCCCAGCTCCTTACCAAGGCCAAGTCAGGCACCAAGAGTTTGCTGTCATCCTTCCGAGCCTCAGTGGGGCCGTTTGTATCTTTCTCCTGCTTCATGTCTGGGGCGCCACTGGGGGCAGGCAGCGCACGGCCTGGCACCACATCCCCTCGGTGCTTCTTGGTGACATGGGCGTCAGGGCCATGCACCGTCTTCACATGCTTGCGCAGGGAACTGGGGTCTGTGTAGCGCTTGGTGCAGCCTGGAATCTTGCACACATAGGGCTTCTGTCAGGGAAAAAAAGGTAGGCACGGTGGAGGGAGGGTGTAAACGCTAATTAGAGACCCCTCCCAACAAAGTACCAGCTAGGCATGAAATAAATCCCCCACCCCTCCCTCTCAAGTAGGCCCGAGAACTGAGGGAACTGAGGGTGGGAAAGGATCAAATAGGCTGAGTCCCCTTGGAGGGGGCATGTTAGGTGCTACAGCAGGGCCAGAGGAAGAATGCAAGGACAGTGCTCCACGGGAGTGGGGCAGGGGTTAAAGGGACCCTGGTGGGAATGCAGGTGACCGAAGAAGGGAGCAGGGGACCATACTATATTAGAGCAGGCAAGGAGGGAGTTGGGGCACACAGCAAAAAAAAGCTGGGATACAGGGAGTTTTCAGAGTACGGGACTAATCAGGAGCCATATGGAGAGCCCAAAGCGGTGCAAAGAGCCCCAGATGCGTCTGTACCTCATTGGAGTGAGTGCGGTTTTGATGCTTGGCCCGGTCAGAAGCATTGGAGAAGGCCTTGTTGCAACCCTCGTGTTCACACACGTAGGGTTTTTCACCCGTGTGTGAGCGTAGATGCGTCTTGAGGTTCTCCAGGCGCGAGTAGGCTTTGTTACAGCCCTCGAACTGTGCAGGCAAGCAGGGTGAAACATGCCACACACCTTCAACAGACCCTGTACCACATCACCCCCACACTACATACCCACGGCACATCTGCCACGATACGTATCACACCTCCCGACCAACACACAGCACGCCTGCCCTCCTTCAGGTGCATGTCCTCATACCGCTGCACAGCCCTTTACCCTTCTGGCCTATGTCATGCCACCTCACTACGCACTGGCCAGATGGCCGTGCTGTACCCAGCTTGCTACATACCTCTCTACCTCGTGTGCATCCCTGCCATGCCATTGATCACACGGGCTCTGGTCTGCCACGCATGAACGCCACTCTATCATGCACTACCATGCTCCTGACCACCCTGACTGTCCCACCTCATTTTCCCCATTATGTCCCCCTCAATGCCATATACCAGACAGGCCAGCTCGCACCCTGCCTGGAGCTCTGCCTTGTGCAAGGCACCACAGCTTAGCCGAGGCTTTGCAAAGGCTCGTGACAGCTCACCGTGCATTTGTGAGGTTTCTCGCCTGTGTGACGTCGCATGTGCACCACCAACATGTACTGAGCCTTGAAGGGCCTCTGCTCCCGGGAACATGCTGCCCAGTGGCACACAAACTCCTTCTTCTCCCCATGGATATGCTCATTGTTGATGTGCTGAGAAGACAGGGGCATCACTGGCGGCATTGGGGAGGGCGCCAAGGGTCAGGGAGATACAGGTGTCTTAAGAGAATGTCATGGGAGAAATGGACATAGAGGGACGGGGATGGCAGGTGGAGACACCAGAGGTTAGGGGAAAACAGAGTGGTCTAGAGGTGTCTAGAGGAAACAGATGGTGTCTAGAGGAGGCAGGGGATGCAGGAGATGGCTGGGGGCTATTTTGGGAGGACCAAGAGAAGACATAGGGGTCAAGGTGGTCTGAGGGGTGGTCAAGGGGATATAGGAGAGTTGGAGTATCTGGAGGGAGACAAAGAGCAAAGGAGGAAGTCTGGATGCACCAGTGATTCAGGAGAGCTGCCCCAGAGGTGAGGAATGCCAGACTGGGTGTTCCCCCTAGGGATATGGTATGGGAGGGTCACAAAGAACTTGCCCACAAGAAGTGGAGGATGCATGTTCCTCCCTTCCTAGGGGCGCCTTCCAACATCATGCACCTGTGTGGTGAGTTCTCAGGGCAGGGGAGGCAGGGCAGCAGCCCAGTATAGGACAGTCTTAGAGTAGAAGTCATGGGTTGACACAGGGGAATGTCAGCCAGCAGCCTGAGGGCAGGTTCTGGGACTGGGTGTACCCAGGCAGGACCTAACTCACATGCACCAGCTGCTCCTGCGTGTCAAACTCCTTGGCACAGCCGTCCCAGTAGCAATTGGTTTCATACACAGTCTCAGACTCAGGTTTTCCATCCTCCCTCTCCAAATCTTCCCGAACATCAAGCATCCCCACCAAGGGGTCCTGGAGGAGCATAGCCAGATGAGCATTCCCAGGTACGACCCTTTCATGCTCCCTGTTACTGAGAATGGTGACAGGGAGGAGCATAGAGCCCTGGCAAAGTGGGGGTTCTCAAGGCCTGGGGAATACCTGGGTGCCTGTGGAAGCTGGACTGGAGATGTCGCCCTCAGACCTCTCGTCTGGGTATTTGGCAGTCAGAGGGCTGCTCAGGCTCCACTCCAACTTTAGCTGCTACCGGGACAGGAGGAAAGTGGAAAGCAGTCAGCACTGAGATGGTCACTGGACCACCGCTTCTATGGGATACACCACTTATATGGATGCAAGGCCCCCTTACCTGGCAGCGTTTGAGGGTCCCACGAGCTGGGGCATGGTGCAGGAGCCCTGGGCGGGTGGACAGGTGTTCATGGGAGCTACATGGAGGGGGCGGCGGGCTGTGGCTGTACAGGTGACCTTGGCCCTTCTGCTGACCTGGTGGACTCTGGTACCCCAGTGACGGACTGCAAAGAGCAAGTGGGATGAGCAGATGACACCATCAGGGGGCAGAAATTTAGGTCTTCTGAGCCAGGGATCCCACATGTCTGAACTCCCAGCCACTCCTTCCCTAACCCACCGTCCCACTCTGCTCCCACCTTCCCTAGCCCTCACCCCAGGCACTCCCCAAGCTGGGGATCGGCATTCAGGCTCCCTGACTGACAGGCTGCATGCATGCCAGCAGGGCTGAAGTCTGGTGCCCACCTGATGGTGCTGATGGAGAGGTGGCCATAGGAGCCACCGGCAGAGGCACAGCGGGAGTTGATGAACGCAACGAGGGAGTTGGGTGAGGTGCGGATTACCGTCTGCAGGTCAATGCTAGAGTCTGACAGGGGTGAGATGGACAGTGCCCGCTTCTTGCCCAGTTTGCCTGCACCACGGGGTGTTGAGAACCGTGAGCCTGGGATGGCAGCAGAGAGTGCGGGGCACTCCTCTCAGCATGGGTCCTAGGAGGCTGAAGAAACCCCCAAGGACACAAGCCTGGTGCTTTGAGGCCAGGAGGAGTACCCTGAGCGCGCCAATTAGCTTCTGATTTAATAGAATAGAATAGAATAGAAAATAGAACAGAACAGAACAGAACAGAACAGAACAGAATAGAAAATAGAATAGAAAATAGAATAGAATAGAATAGAATAGAATAGAATAGAATAGAATAGAATAGAAAATAGAATAGAATAGAATTTCAGTTGGAAGGGACCTACAATGATTATCTAGTCCAACTGCCTGACCAATTCAGGGCTGACCAAAAGTTAAAGCATGTTATTAAGGGCATTGTCCAAATGCCTCTTAAACACTGACAGGTTTGGGGCATCGACCTCCTCTCTAGGAAGCCTGTTCCGGTGTTTGACCACCCTCTTGGTAAAGAAAATCTTCCTGATGTCCAGTCTAAACCTCCCGTGACGCAGCTTTGAGCCATTCCCGCATGTCCTATCACTGGATCCCAGGGAGAAGAGATCAGCACCTCCCTCTCCACATCCCCTCCTCAGGAAGCTGGAGAATGCAATGTGGTCGCCCCTCAGCCTCCTTTTCTCCAAACTAGACAAACCCAGAGTCCTCCACCACTCCTCACAGGACATGCCTTCCAGCCCTGTCACCAGCTTTGCTGCCCTCCTCTGGATGCATTCAAGGACCTTCACATCCTTCTGAAATGGTGGGGCCCAGAACTGCACATAGTGCCCAAGATAGGGCCGCACCAACGCTGAATAGGGTGGGATAATCACCTCTTTTGACTGGCTGGTGATACTGTCTTTGATGCACCCCAGGATGCAGTTTGCCCTCTGGGCTGCCAGGGCACACTGCTGATTCCTGTTCAGCCTGCTGTCAACCAGCACCCCCAGATCCCTTTCTGCAGGGCAGCTCTCCAGCTACTCCTCTCCCAATTTATACTTGTTGCTGGCTTTGGACTGTGGCAAGGCTCAAAAGTGTCCCCCCTCCCCACCACAGCCACCAATGTTCCTAGGGGGTACCTGAACCCCTTGACACATGCATACTCCCTGCTCCAGCTGATATCATCCCAAGAAAAGCGCCCAATCCCCTTGGCCACAGCCAACACAAATCCTCCTGTTCACACAGGCGTCAGTGTTCCAGGAAAGATACCTGAAGCTCTAGCACTCTCCTCCCTCATCACAGGCGTCACTGTCCCCAGCGCTGCCCAACCACCTCAGCACACACCCCTGCACTCCTGACGCAATCCCCAGGAGATGCCTAAACTCCGTGTAGAAACCCTGCCTGCCCCATGCCCTCCCAAGACTGGAGACTTACCATCACCACTGCCTGGGTGCTCGGTTCCTGGCACCAACCCATAACCACGGTGACTGCTCATGAGGTTTGACTGATGGCATAAGGGGAAATCAAGTCCTGGCAGAGGGGAGGAGAAAGATGGGAAGTCGTATTAGGGTGGGTGGCACAAGGAAATCCCCAGAGCATCCCTGAACCTAAAGACTGAGTCCGAAGCCGGGCGCCCCTCGCGCCCATGCCAGGCACCACTCAGGCCCAGGCACTGCCCAGGACAAGGGGTCCACCACCGACCTTGCGGCCCTGGGGCACCCGGGGCTGCTCCGTGCGGCGGCCGCAGGCGACAGTGCTCAGCGTAGCCGGTGGCCGGCGGGCTGACGGGGTTGAACATGTCGCGGCGGGGCCCGGCCAGGCTCAGGAGCGCATCCGGTC
>WEKW01023998.1:27135-37518 GCA_013389905.1 Sula dactylatra
CGCGGCCTGAGCCCGCCCGCCATGGCGCTGCCTCACGACCCTCTGTGCCGCCAGACCTCTGCCCCCGGCCCACGGCAGAGGGAGGTCCAGGGTGGGCTGCCAAGGCGGGAAGAGCAGGTGACAAAGGGGGAAACCCTGCCCCCCCATTTTGGGGCACAGCCACGAATGAGGTTCCTAGGCTGAGGGGCTGGGCTAGAGGGCATCGACTCAGCAGCAACCACTGATCAAAAACTTTGGGGACCCCTGCTCTGCCATGGTGGTCCCTGGCGTTTTCCCTCGCCCCCTCCCACACATACACGTCCTGGTGCTCCCTTCCCATTAGGGTGGCCCCCCTGCCCGAGGGGCTCCCACCTTCTCCCTGGAGCTGGGGGCCATTCCCCCCTGGGGCACAGGCCCATATGCATCTGGAAGGGAGAAGGAGCTGGTGCAAGAAGAGGTGTCTGTGGGGCCAGGGTGCAGACGCCCCACATCCCTCTCCTCCCTTGCTGACATTGCAGAGACGTAAACCATGCAGAAAACTGCCTGCCTCTGGCAGGCTGGGTGAGGGCTGGAGGTATGAGCCATGGCAGCTCTGTGTCACCACAGCCACCTGGCCAAACATGGAGGCCATCTGCCACCCCCTCCAAAGTAAGCATGTCTGTCCCCATGCCCCCAGTGCCAGGCAGGTCCCCAGGCCCCTTGTGGAACCAGCAATGGAGAAGTTAACACACCCTAAGCACAAGGACCACAGGTCAGATCAGACCATCGCCCACTTCCAGGCCATCTCTGATAGCTTTGCACAAGCAGGAACACTGCTGCAGGGCGCCCTGTGGTCACCCACCACAAGCATCCCCAGATACCAACTTAGCAAGGTGCCCTTGTGCTTGGCGCTGTACTAAGAGGGTCCTGTCCCAGCAAGAGTCCCAAGCCCACTGCAGTGTCTGTTGCAGGGGGAATGAAATACACACATGTGCACCCAGACACCCACACAAACATCTGCACTCAAGCACACACATAGATGTAAAAATTGTGAGCCCTAACTGCCAAAAGGGGAAACAAAGGCACAGACGGTTAGAACCATTCTTGGTCAAGGGACATGAGCTGGCACCCTGCTCTGCCCTCCTCATGAGTCCCTGCAGCATCTGCAGGTCCCACCCAGCCCTGCCTTGCCCATGGGTCCCCACCCTGCCTGCAGGTCAAAACCCTGCCCTGTCCCACCCACACATCGCACCCCTGCCCACAGGGCTCAGCCCAGCCCACTGTCGCATCCCTGCCTGCAGGTTCCTGCCCTGTGCCTGGGTCGCATTTCCACCTGCCGCTCTGCCTGACCCTGCCCATGGTCAGATCTCCAGCCATGGCTGTGCCTTCCACCTCTGCACCCAGGTCCTGGCCCACAGCTCCATCCCCACCCATGGCCGCTGTCCTGCCCCAAGACCCTCAAGGGCTTACATGAAGGACAGAGGCTCTGCAAGGAGAAACAACCACAGGGTGAGGGAGAGGTATGTGTGGGTGGTGCTGGGAACAAGGCCTCCTGCCCCCTCAGCCTCCCCCTTTGACAGACCAAGGGAATCGCCCCAAACAAGGGGTCTGGGGGAGTGGGAGCCCCTCACCCTGCTGGGAAAGTGCTGGGTTGCGTTTGGAACACGGGGGGGCGAGGGGGGCAGCAATTCTTCCGCATGAGTTGCCCCTTTGAAAGCTTGTCTCGGGGCTTTGTGAGAGTGTCAGCCAGGAAGAATGGAGGGGGGGGCAGCAGGGCAGGCAAAGGGGGAGGGAGGTACCCGGGAAGGTGGTGGTGCTGGGGACAGGCAAGGGAAAGAGAGATGAGTAGGAACCCGGGGGGGGCCGCAGAGGAGGGGCCTCTTACCTGCCTGCTGGACCCTGGCCTTGCAGCAAAGACTGGGGGATTAGCTCCAGGGGAAGTCTCCCATCTGCCCCATACCCCAGCCACAACATCTAACAAAGACAGCGTTTGCAAGTCCCTCACAGAAGTTTGTCTAGTTGCAGAGTCAATCACTGCAAACCCCCCCCCCAGCCCTTTGTGCACACAGCTATTCACATGTGCACAGACACACACAGAGGTGCATGAACATACATTTGCATGCATCTGGAGAGGCACGTGTGCAGCTAGGTGATGATGGGGGGGTGCTGGAGTTCAGCAAAGCCAAAGTCCCCTGTCCCTCCCTCCCCAGAACCATCATCTGAGCTCCCCCAGGCTGCCCCAGACCCACCGCCTCAGCCCACCAGCTCCTTGCTCTATAGGAGAGCAGGCAGGCTGCTACCCTGTAACCACATGCGGCCACCCCAACCCAAAAGGGAGCAGGGCTGTGCCTGTCCAGACAGGCACGCCCACCTGCTGCAGCAGCAACGGGATGATGGGCTCTGCCCTGGGCCCAGCTGGCCCCCACCAGCCTACAGCTCCGCGCCCCGGCCTGGACAGGGGACTTGCTGCCCTGCTGCCCTGAGTTCTAAGCAAGTGGAGCACCGTCTTTGGGGCCAGGAAAAGGGTTAATTTACCCATAGCCTTTGTGATGTCCCCTCTGCCTTGCTGACTGTTAGCCCCTAACCCCGTTCACCTTGCTATGCACAGCTGTGCCAGCCCCTGCCATGCCAACCACCTGCTATATCCCTGCATGCACACACACACATGCACACACACATTCACAGAGCACATATACACACACCCTCAGAGTGACCACCACACAAACTCCATGGGTCTGCACACACACAAACACTTATGCACACCAGAGAACACGTATGTCCAATGGAACACATGCAAAGCTGCATGTGAATGCATACAGCACACATGCACACAACACATGCATATGCACAGGTTTACATAAACACGCATGGAGCACATGTGGGCACACAAAGCACAAACGCAGGCACAGCATACCAACACACATGGGGAACACACAGGCACATTGCACAAGGCATATTACCCCAGCCTTGTGCACCATCTCCCTGCCTGGGGTGGTATCCCCTCTGTGTCCCCTCCAGCACCCACCATGCAGGACTGGGGGCAGCTCAGTGGGGCTGTGGTCCCCACCACCCCCAGTCCCCGGCCAGCTAGGTACAGCAGGAGGGTCAGGGTCCCGCTGTGCCAAGACAGCCTCCCCTTCCTGGGTCCAGGCGGAGGGGAGGAGTTTGCCGAGCAGACCTGGCCTGGCAAGGGCTGGGTCTACCCGCCGGGGCAGCCTGGAGACAGGCGGGTGCCAGGCAGGCATGACGGTGGCGACATGGCTCTCTCTGATCCCGCACATTCCCCCTGCTGAGCACCAGCGGGGGGGAGGGGGGTGGCTACGCAAGGCAGAAAATGCCCAGGGCCCACCGGTCCCAGCTGCAGGATGCTCCCCCCAGCCCACGGGGTCCGCGGGGGCTCCCCGGACCCTGGTGGCCCCCCGAGCAGGGGAAGCTGGAGGGGGCCGGGGACACAGGGAGCCAATGGGAACTGGCCCGCGGCTCCCCCACCGCCGCGCTTGCCTCCCCCGCCTGCCGCACACCGCTGCGGCCCACCCAAGTCGCAGCCTATGGGCATAAATTTGAGAGCCAGGCGCAGCCGGGATTGAGGGGAATCTTCCCTCGGTCTCCTCCTGCCAAGAAACTCAAACTGAAACACATTCCTCCTCCTCTCTGCCAAGAAAACAAGGAGCGCAGCCAGCGGCAGGAGCAGTTGAAGCAGGGCTGGCTCCAGACGCCGAAACGCCACACAGGAGGGGCTCAGGACTGGCCATCCCCCTCCCCCCCAGCTCCTTGCCTTTTATTTCCTGCAAACACATCTAAAATCTGTCATCTGGCTCCAGTTTCCTGAGGACACTGGGGAACGGGAGGAGGGAAAGGGAAGGAGACAGAGGAGAAGGCGCAAAAGGCAGAGAGCGAAAGGAGATGTAGTGAGCTTTATCATAGGACGGCAGTCGGGATGCCTGCACTGATGGGTGGCGGAGCAGAGACGCGGGAAGGAGGGGAGGACACAGACGTAGGCACCGACAGGGGAACCGCACGCTGTTAGGAGACCTGGCTGCAAAAGGAGGAGGAGGCGGGCTGCACCCCGCCGCACCCTGCGCCGGGGCAGTCCCGCACCCCGGCTCCCCGCTCCCAGCCAGCTCTGACAGCCCCGGGGCCGGCCGGCCTGCAGCAGTGGGTGCAGTGTGCTGCGGCACAGCGGCTGCCATCCGGGCCGCACGCAGGGTGGGGGGGTCCCTGTCTGCGCCTCGGCATCGTCCCCAGCCCCGGCAGGGTTAACTGCCACGGAGTCCCACTGTGGAGGAATGTGATGTCAGGGCTGGATTAGCCCGTGCGGCGGAGATCCCAGCCGATAGACCAGCAGCGCTGAACTGTGTGTGGCACAATCCATCAACCCGCCCAGCACAGCCCCCAGGCGTGGGGGGCCTGGGGGAGGGCTCTGGGTGTGCATGCGTGGGGGCATCTGTGTGTGTGAATGCACAAGTTTGGCCATATGTGTTTGCATGTGTGGAGAGGGATTTGTGTTTGTGAGTAAGTATGGGGGGGTGCTTGTGTATATGTTCTCACAGATGTATGTTTTTGCATGCATGCTTGCACATGTGCTCGTGCATGTCTACATACGTGTGTAATGCGCATATGTGCATGTCTACATGTGCATGTTGGGAACAACAACAGTAGCTAAGGGCGAGCCGCTCTGTGTTTGCGGGCCCAAACCCTTACTCACTGAGGGTCAAGGGAGGGCCAGAGCAGAGAGAAGAGGCAGACAGAGAGCAGGGTCCAGTGGTGCAGCAGGGGCTAGGGTGGGGGCCCGAGAAGGCCACCACTGCCTATCCTTTTCACCCCCTCAGGAAAGGTGGGCTCTAGCCCTGGGGTAGGCAAACCCCCGAGCCCGCCACAGGCACAGAGCCCTGCCGACACCCCTGCAGCCCTCGCCTCAGCTGCCTTGTGACCCAAGGTCAGCCACATGCCCAATTGGTTTAACCCTACAGGGCCTTAGGAAAAACATTGATCTGGCTTGAGATCTGCCTTCCCACACTGGGGCAGCAGCTTAGACAGAGCCATGGCCAGGGCAGTTCTGCAGACACAGAACACGGCAGAGGGCCAGGCTGAGCAGCAGCACGTAGGTGCAAGTAGCAAGGCTGGAAGAGAGCTGCTGAGGACCTAATACTCCCTCATGCCAGCAACAGTCCAGGATCAAGGGGACACATCCTAGCTGCCTCCCAGGGCAGGTGGGGTCTGGCA
The DNA here is from genome assembly GCA_013389905.1 of Sula dactylatra. NCBI lineage: Eukaryota > Metazoa > Chordata > Aves > Suliformes > Sulidae > Sula > Sula dactylatra. Next base: position 32,317 of record WEKW01023998.1, read on the forward strand.
GACTCAACACACTCCTCCCCAGCTATGATGTCTCCTGCAGCCTTCCCAGGCACCACAGCTGGCACTTGTTGGGGGTGGGGAAAGGCCACTGATGGTGGGGCAAAGACAGTGAAATTCCCCCCGGAAGAAGCCCCTTTTCCCTACCCTGGCACCACGTTTGGGCCAGGCCAGTCTGCACTGGGGAGCTGCTTCCCCTGACCCCACACGCTTTCTCATCTTTGCCTCCAGCAGAACTGATGTGCAGACCTCCCGCCCAGCTGCCTCACTATGCATTTGACCCCACTGTTAGGCCAGGCCTTTAGGGCGAGCCCAAGCTCCTCTGCATGGGGCAGCTAATCTGCCCAGGACTGCAGCTGCCACAAAGCGCATTGCTTCAGGTTCAGGGGTTCTGAAAGGGGACGATTCAGGGTCGTGATCCCATGCTGGTGTGGGCTGGCAAGCTCGTTCCAAGGTGGTCCCTTGCCTGGAAAAGATGTGGCAGAGAAGAACCAGCTTCAGGGGGAAGTTTACACATGTGTGGAGGGAAAGGGCAGAGATATCCATGCCAGGACAGATTCAAGACATCCTCCACTCCATTCTCCCTCCTTCCCTTCTCCAGCCCCGGCTGCCACCTTCAGAAAATGTAACACATCCTCATTCCCCACCCCATGCCAAAATTCTCCTCTGCCCTTCGCACCACTTCCAGTAAGGACCAGAGGTCCCTCCCCAGCCCACCCATCCCTCCAGCAGCACAGCCTTATGCAAGCCACAGTACACCACCACCCATACACACGCTGTATCTCAGCAGGGGGCAAAACAATCCAGCCCCTCGCTCCCACATGCATCTACACCCACTCATGACCATGCACTGGCATGCCTCTAGACACGTTAACACATGCTAACACACGTGTGCTTTGGGAAGGGGGGAAGGCAGCCCTGGCTGCCCTGTCTCCAGTGTATCCCAGGGCAGAGACAGCCCATGGAGGAGGGCTGCAGGGTGGGAGCTCACAGCTCCACGCTCCCGGCAGCTGTTCCCCCTGTAAAGCAGGGACGCCGGCCCTCAACCGCAAGCTGAGCCACTCAGGAAGCCGTGGCAAGCCGGGCAGGAGTGGTGGTGCTTGATAGGTGGTCCCAGGGCAGGCAGGCAATTGTCGCAGGCTTGCATGTTGTTTGCTTTGGCCCCCAGCACACACTACCCCTGCAAATTGCTCATATAAAGCCACTTCCCTGGCCCCTACCTTCATTGGGCTGGAGTCTGGGTGGGGGCAAGGTTTTGGGGTGAGGGTAAGGGGGGGTGCACACATGGCAGCAGCTGCTATAAGGAATTTTTATGCTTCCCCCTTCCTTCCCAGTGCTGGAGGGAAACAGCAGAAATGAACATGTGGGACCCATAAAAGCCCAGCTCTGAGTCATGGCTGTGGGAGCCCCCGCCAGGCACAGCTCCTTCCCATGGCATCAAGACATCACCCCCAACCCAGCATGCTCATGTGTTACCTGGAGGGACACCCCCAGAACAGGGGCTGCAATGCAGGAAACCCTGCCATCCTGAGGGAGAGAAGGTAGGGCATGGCAGGCAGTGGACAGCAGTGTCATCTGTCTTCCCACTGCAATCAGGGTAGTTCACACCAAGCCTGTTCCCACCCCAACAGCTCCATCCTGCAGGATTCCTCAGAAGATGGGAACAGGAGGATGTGCAAGGACCTGGCAGGGACCTCAGCAGTCATTAAAGGATTAGATATACATTAGCAATCCCTTTTAATCTGTAGAACTGCCTGTCTCTTGATATGCTGAGCATGGAGCAAGGTAAGCACAGCACTTGGGGATTTAGGAAGCATAAGTTTTTCCTCCTTTGGGGCAGGAGACCCCCTCTTGTCTGCTGAGAGGTGGTGGTGGGAGTGCCCTCAGGCTGTTCCCAAAAGTCCCCAGCGATCACTTGCCTGCTGGGATGCATCTGTCTCTCCTGAAGTATCCGCCCTGGTGGAAGTGGGTGGCACAGACACCTGCTCTCCTGTTCCTCGACTGGAGGCCTGCTCCGTCCATACACACAGCAACCCCATCACTTAGATCCATGTTCTCTGCCACCACGTGGGGCATTGGCCGGGACTTTGCTCCCCCTAGATCAGGGGTGGGAGTTTGACAGTGGGGTTGTACCACATCTGGAACCATCCCCCCCACCCCATCCCAGCCTCAGACCCGGATGCAGCAGAGCTGAAACCCGACTCTGTTTTTGCTGCTTGTTCCCACTCTGAGGCAGCTATTTTATCAGCTGTTCACGTTGTTATTCTGCAGCTTCTGAACAGTTTTGATGTGCCATAAAGTATTGGGGTGGGTACACTTGCTGTGTTCCTGTGAGGATTTCTGTAGAAGAATCCCCTCAGTCTCACCAAGGACCCACCCAATGGACCTTTTTTATTTATCACATCACTGGTATTGCTATACACCCAGAGAAGATATAAAGAGAAACTGAGGCACACGGACAGAGAGACTCCACTACCACAGATGCAAGACACCAACCAGGCAGATAACATGCACACGTCCATACAGGTACGTACATACACACTCAAACTGGCCCATCTGTATACATGTCCATAGGTGTGCACACGCATACGTGCTCCTGGGGGACACTTGGGGTGTAGGAGGATTGCTCTCCCTTCTGACCAACTATCAGACACTCCAGGTTTCCCTCTTCTAATATGTCAGTACAGATGGACAAGAACAAGCCCAGTGGCCTGCAGAAGGAAGGAAAGATACCACCACAAATATCCTTTTGTGAAACCCATGCAACACGTGGGTATGTGCATGCATAGGTGTGCACATGTCTGTGTGCGTGTGAACCTGCATGTACGTGAGAGTGCATGCATGTGCAAGTGCATGGATGTGCAAGGGTGTGCACACTCGTACAGCGTGTTGGAGTGGTAGGGAGAGTGGTATTCCCCAGGGACTATGGGCTGGCCAGCCTCTCCAGCACTGCAGCTGGAGTCCTGAGCTGCGGTGCGTCACTAACAGCATCCCCCAGTTGCACTGGAAGAAGGGCCTTCATGTCTTCCAGCCCATCCGCCCACCCACCCTTCACACATTCTGGACAGTGAGCCGCAAATCCCCCTCCAAGCCCAAGCTCAACACCCGCCTCTCCTCAGGCTGCTCTGACATGACAGCACGCGTCACAAAGTGTCTGCGCTGACTCACTCCCCCGGATGGAAACTTCCCTGCTCCAGGGAGATTCTCGCAGCTCAGCCAGCTCCAGCACCGTGACGGGAACGCAGTAGTGAGTTTGTTCCACCACCTCCCACTAGACCAGACACAGGGGCCTGGCAACCTTCGGCTCCCAACCTGCTCCTGATTTTGTGTTGGTCTTCGTGATAGAAAAGACCCTGTAAAGTGGGGGAGATGAGGACTCCCAGCCCCCCAAGCAACCAGTGACTTGGCTACAAGCAGATACCTGGAGGGCCTCACACGTCCACACACAAGCATTACTGGGAGCTCATGCATGCACATGGCGGCAGCTGGGCTGGCAGATGCATGAGGGTATGCACTGGTGGGCTCGGGTCAGTACGCACCAGTCTCCCTCAGAGGTGCTGGGATCCTTGGTAGTTGGGGAATTTGAGGGTCCTACCACACACAGGGAGTTTTGGTGTGGATCTGCTGCAGGGTCTCAACTTCCAGGAGACCCCCTTGCCCTCGAAGACCCTTGCTGAGTAAGAGTAACCTTCACTGTCCTGGGGAAAGGCTCAAGGGAGGGCGTGGATCAACCCAGCTCGTGCTATGCAGAGACATGTGCATCAATAAACCAGCTTCAAACACCCGCAACAGCATGGAAGGGACAGTAAGTGCCTTTGCCATCCCCTGTCTCCCACAGAGGCAGCTTCTGCCTCAGCTGGACACAGCAGACCTAGCCACACTGGAAAGTTTTCCTAGGTCTGAATTTCTGAAGGAGAAACTTCATCCAGCTGCTTCCTCTTCCCTTCCACCCAACCCGTCCCTGCACCAAAACCCAATGCCCACCCTCAGGATGGTGCATCCATCAGCTCAGGTTTGCCACACATAGACTACAGAGCAGAGTGGGGGGAAAACTCAGGTATCTGGGTATCCAGCAGCCATCTGCTGGGTCCCCACATCCCTTCCACGGCTGGGCACAGGACCCTAGCTGTGACTGTAGGATCTACTAGTTTCCCAAACCCCAAACACAGCATTGCAAATGCCGTGGACATCCAGCCTCACTCAGACACAGCTGCCTGCCTCTCCATCCCCGTAGGAGAGGTGCAGCCCTCAGGCTGTCACTGCAGTGCTGAGTGCCCCCCATTCTGGTTAGGGACCGTCTAGACTTCACAGGTGTGCAGAGGGCCTGGCCCAGGGCACCATGAGACGGAGGGGGTAATTCTCCAGAGAGACGCTTCCTCTGCCTTTAGCCTTCCCGCACTCCTGGCTCACTGACGGCTTGGTGCAGCTTGGGGATCCCTTGCAGGCAGCTCTGGTCAGACCCCAAAAAGGGTGGCCTGTGTCTGCACAGGCTCAGTTAGCTCGTGCTCAGCTACAAGGTTTCCCAGGCATGGGACACTTCTGTGGCAGCCTCTGCTACAGCCCACGAGGAGGGAAGAAGCGCAGCCCCAGGGCCCACGGGATGAGGGCTGGGAAGCTGAGGTGCGCCAGGACCTGGGCATTTCGCCACAGTTTCTGGGAGGATCCTCGGGGTGTGCAGAATCCCCCTGCATCTCGCTCCTGCCAGACACTTGCCAACGTGGCCTGGCAGGCTGTCAGGGGAGCAGGGAGACCCATTGTGCCAGCACCAAATCCTCCTCCCCCCGGAGCTTTGCCCAGGGCCCTGGGTACGGTGGGTACTGTTGGTGGGGGATACAGCCGGCTGCTCTGGCCGCAGGGTGCACGAGCTGGGCCAGCCAGCCTTGCGTCCTGGCAAACCAGCTGGGTGCAGAGGCCCACAAGGTGGCTGGCGGAGGCCTGTATGTACCACAACTGGCCCAGGGTAAGAGGACTCAGGATGGCCAGGAGCTTGCACCAGCAGCACGGGTGTCACTGCTCACCGTTCATGTGTGCCCGGGGACAGTCCTGCAGCTGCTGCGTCACTCGGGCCAGGGCAGTAACTTCCACTCGATCCCTGCTCCCGGTCCACCCTGCTCCAGCCCAGCCCTCCCCTCCCCGGGCTGCGAGGGGCTTCCCCGGGCGGGCGCAGCAGCGGCCGGAGCAGCCCACCCACCCGGCGCACGAAGC
>WEKW01023998.1:60413-128125 GCA_013389905.1 Sula dactylatra
CGGTGCGCGGCGGAGCTCGCAACGGGCCGCTCGCCTTGGCGAGTTTGCGGAGCACACGGTGAGCGGGTGCGCCCTGCCCCGCGTGCTCCTGGCCGGCCCGGGTACAGGGGCTGCCCTGTGCCATCCGCAGGTGCCTGAGCGTGCGGCGGCCGCCTCGTTCCCCGGTTTTCCGCACGCGGTGCAGCACTTGCAAGAGGCTGAGGAGGAAGGCGAGCAACAGGTGGGAGAGGAGGCCTGGCGTCCTCGGTGGCCGGGCATGTTCTAGCGCCGGGGAAGCGTAAAAAGGTTTTCTGGTATCCTCACGGGCGACGTCCTGGCTTTGAAATGTTTTCCTGGAAACGTTTCTGACTCGTGGGGCCCTGATGCACTTAACAACAGGGATGAAAATGCTGGAGAGTTAGTTGTCTTCTGGCTTGGTTGGAGCACGTTCAGGAGGGGTTTCAGAGGGTTTGTGCAGGCCACTAATGGGATACACGGAAGGGTTTGTTTCGGTGTTGGTTACTCGGTGTTCTCTGCCCTGTGACACGTTTAAATCTTCACAGAGCTTTTTTGGGTACATGTAGATGTTTGGGCTGTCTGCCTGAGTGTCACAGTAGCCTCTGACTCCTGCCAGTAAGTTTCACAGGTAAGTTGATGTTACTTAGTTTTCCTCTGATATGTTTGAAATGGTCTGAGAGAGGTTGTCAGTCTGAGCCCCTGATACAGCGTGTAAATAGATGTAGCTGGTGGATTGTTACCTCTATTCTGTCACTCATTGTGTGAATCTTTTTTAATCCCTTCCCATATATCCTTTAGAATTTGATCTAGATTATCTCTGTCGTTGCTGGCAACCTTTTTCTGGTTTCCAGTCATTGTTCTTTCTGGCCTCTTTCTTTTTGTTTTGAGATGGGCAAGAAAGCTGAGCCCAGGCCCAGGCTGCTGCCCTGGCCTCTGTTTTTATAAAGGGCTTGATGATGCTCTGTCTTTCAGAAACTGCTGATAGGAGGGGGTTTGCCTTTCAAAAGGGCACCACGGATCTGGGGGAGTGCTGTGCAAAGACTGTGCCAGCTCCTTAAATGGTGGGCAACGCTCTAGCCAGTTCATAACTGGCTCATTGAGGGTGATTTGCAGACCCCGATGGTTTTCTGCTGTCTCTTTTATTATTGATCGTTCCTTAAATAAGCAGCTATTCCAGCTCTTTGTTAGGTGAACTTGTTGGTAAAGTCCTTATTTGCCTCTCTTCTCTCTAGGGTCTGTACTCGTTTCTGCTACAGCTGTGTCCTTTTGACATACTCCAACTTACTTGTCCTGCACAGGGTTTGGTATAAGATCCCTCTCATTTCACTTGTCCCAGGATATGCCCTTTTCTGCCATGTTTCCACCTGCTTCCCGTGCAGTCTCGGGTTGACCGTTCACTGTAATGTGAGCGTGCTACATGTCGGTGAGCCTGGCTGACCTGTACTACAGTTAGCTTATCTATGAAAAGCGATGAAGATGCAGTGGTCAGGATGTCAGGGCTGACTGTACAGACACGTTCTATATGTTGCCTTGAATTTTCATTTGAACGTAAGGCTTACATTCTCGTTCTTTTCTGACCTTCAGCAGTGCTACACACGGTACCCCCCTGCACTGCGAAGCGTTCCTTGTGAGGCATCTCCCTGCTCCTAATAAAAAAAAAATTTTAAAAAAATGTGGGAAGGAGTGTCACCAGAATCTTTGCTGTTCGTTCCTGAACGCTTCGACTTGTGACCTCTTGGGGAACTTAAAATTCCCCCGCATTGGATTCCGGTTTGTATGTCAGCTAAAATGTGACATGGATGATCATCCCACCTTCCGCGCATTTTTTTGAGATCTGTCTGCGATGGTTTCACATAGTGTAATTGTGCCCAAAACCAGGTGTTAGATTTTTCAGAGGGGTGAACTGATTCCTATTCCTGGGAGCTGATTTACAAGCTTGCAGACACTAACAAGCACCCTGCTTAATGCATCCGTCTAATCTGAATGACCTGTTGCTTGTAGGTATCTTTTTAACACCGAGACTGATCAGCCCAGAAATGCATTAGCTTTTTTCCTGAGCACTCAAAGCTGAGCTCAACTGCTTTAGCTCTGCCTGTTCTTTGTAGACTTTTGTGACGCTTCAGTATTGACAAAAGATGTCTGGAAAAAAAAGGTGTATTTCTGGCCATATATGCTGATAATGCAGCTAGGTGTGCTGTCGTAGTGGGAGTGGTAAGGGAAAGAGCTTCACTGCAAGGAACACTAAGCAAGCTTCTGGCAGAAGTGCCCAGCTTCCAACTTTCCAGGACAGGCTGTATCCTCCTCGGAGCTCAAGGATGCCACTGTATTTGTGAGTACAAAGAAACCCTGAGTTTATTACAGCCTCTGCTGCTTTTGCGGCCTCTGTTCATGCGAAGTGATCCATTAGAATCTGAAGCGTTCTGCTGAAGAGGATTCAGATGCAACGTGAGCTGGAAATGCAGAGCTGCTGGTAATCCTGCATGCGTCGTTCAGTAGGTGCAGATTACTGGCTGTCTTCATTTTTGGAGCAAAGTCAAAGCGCAAAAAGTGTAAGGAACCCAAAAGGTTGGGGAAGAGAAGTGCTGGAAAGAAGACCTGATAAAGGGAGATAACCTGCTTGGGGAGCTGGAAATATTGCCAAGCTCTGGTGCCTGTTTATCACCAAACAAAGGACAGGCTGGAGAGTTACGTCCTAACATCCTAACGGTGCGGGGTGGGTTTTGTTTGGTGCTGTGTGTTGTGGCTGCCTCTTCAAGACCCGTGGAACAGCAGAGCTGTTCCTACCTGCCAGCTGTGCTAAGGCTGACTGGTGTTACGAGGAATGGATACTGTAGAGGAGAGCCCACTGTAGGCCACAGATATCCCAGATCATTGGTGTGCACAAGAGTTGTTTTCCTCTGTCTGCATGGAGGATTCTAAATCTCTCCCTCAGTGCTCCTTTTCCTGCAGGCAGCCTACAGAGCAGTACCACACGTGGCAGGTTTCAGTTTGGTTTTCTGTCACTGGTATTTGTTGAGAATCTTGTCTCGTCTGTTGCCTTGACCTGTTCTCCATCACCCTTTGAGAACTGGGACCTGGTTCCCCGTGGTTACTTCAAATAGTTCTGATTCCTTCTGCTCCCTTCTTTTTTATTTCTATCCTGTTTGCTACCTATAGCCTATTAAGGCTGACTGTAGTAACCTCTGTGTCCTTCTCCCTGAATTTGTGCTGGAAATTCTTGATTAAATCATACCAGGTATGCTTGCTGTAATCATCCTTCCTGACTAAATGGCAGTTCAGTAGTTCACAGGTGATTTGCTGAAATATATATTTTTTTTTAATAGATGTTCTCTTAGGGTCCTTCTCCATTCTTACACCCTTCTCCATCCACAGCTCTTTGTATTTTCAGTGAGCTGTTAAACATACTTCCCCCTGTTCATTCCTGCCTGTTTCTTTGGAATGCAGGGACTTATTCCAGTGTGTGTGCATGTGTATTTACAAATATAAGGTTTTTGTTTTGTTTTGTTTTTTAATGGACCAAACTAGACGATGAGGAAAGACATTAGACGGATTTTCTTCTTCTCTGTCCTCCAAGATGGCAAAGTGTGATGTTTGATGGCAGCTTCACTGGATAGTAAACCATTACTCCAGACTCCAGGGATTGCACAAGTGAGGATGGATCTCGACAGGTTGCTTGCAACGATGATGCTTTCTGGAGACAGCCACCTGGCTTTTGAGGAGCTGGATTAAGACTCCCAAATCAACTCCTGTCGGTTGCGAAGGAGAAACATCACTTGGATATGGTCCCTTTTCTTATCTCTCCCCCTGCTCATGAGTGGGGACTGACTGGGGGCTGGTGCCCTAGAGGTGAGTAGGATATGGAGCCAATTGACCCCTTAGTTACCAGGCATCGCAGTTTTTGCTGAGTGGTTCCTAAGGGACAGTTTGAGCTACCTGCATAGCATGAACAAGGTGAAGCCTGGAATGATTTAACAGTACCGGACAATGGTTCATAGCATTGTCCTCCTCTTTGGCTGAGTCTTAGTAGCCTTCTTTGCTTAGACCTTCCTAGGATCAAAACTGAGAAGTTGTATTCTGTGGTGTAGCTGTTTTTCTCTCCGTTCAGAGATATGTAATGGTAGTAACCAAGTGTTGCTTTGCGCTGCAGCCCTCTGACCTGTGAGGGTCAAGTCTCTAGGCTGGTAGTCCATTCAGCAGAGTGGAATTAAAGGGACTAGTTAGTTCTGTCAGGTTTCTTCTCAATTATCTTCGTTGTTTGTTGCTGTTTTGGGACAGGATCTGCAGTCTCCCAGGGTACTAGTCATTGGGCTGGAAGAAGCAGATGCTGCTAAATCTAGCTGTCCAGCTTGTCAGAACAAAATGCATCTTATAGCAGACTGTGGCCTGTTACATCCTGTGAGTGGCAACGTTAGAATTTGTTAGATACCTGTGGATCGTCTCTTGCTGAGATGCTGGAGGAAGCTGGTCTGTTTGCGTACCACTCTACGTGGTGGTGCTTCTTGGGGTCCCAGACGCAATCCGATTTTCCCAGGTACGTGCTTGCATAAAACTAGCTCTGTTTTTCTGGTTCCAGCATTACCTAGGGCCTTTCTCAGCAGCCTGTTGTGTGGCGTGCAGAACTGCGTGCTATGCTGACAGCTGAAGTTAATCCCTTATTGGGGCAAATACAGTTATTTCTTTGTATAAATGGTTGCTCCAGGCTCCCTACAGACTCACTGCTAGGTGAATATTTTAGAATTGGTTGTGCTGGGCTTAAGTTTTTGAGTTTTCCTTGTGGCTGAGAGCAATGCCAGTGTCTCTTGACTGCACTGCTCTGCATCACATCTGACTAGAAACATCATGTAGCTGGTTTAAACGGCATGGTGCTGCATGGGTTTTTTTGGCTTGTGTGACAAGTATGAGCTAAACCCAGCAAACAAAGTTTAGAATGGTGTACTACATATGTCCAAAGCTGCGCTGACTTGACTAGTATCAGGTGTTATGTTATTCCTTGAGTTAAACCATTGCGACTTTGAATGGCGTGTTCTAGCTAAGTAACAGCTAAGGCCTGGGAGTAAGCCAGCATCTACTCAAGTGAGATGGACGTCTAAGGAAGCAAGTCCCAGAGAACTTACCAAACTACTTGTGGCCACTGTCTCTGTGGCTGGGAAACCACTGCATGAGGACCCGGGATTCTGCTGTTGCCTGGAGTAGTTAGTGCTGGGAGAAGGGGTGGCAGCATTGCTCAGTTCCAGGGAAACTGAAGAAGTGTTTGTTGTTCTTGCCTGTCCCTGTTGTAGTTGTCGCAGGTTGTCTGTAGCAGGCTTTAAAAGGGCTTGGAGGGAATAGAGGGGCCCAGTCAACTGAATTAAAAGGGAAGGAAACTGCTATACTGATGGCAAGGAATTGGCTGTGGGAGAAGCAGACCCTCTTGTTTAGTGCTGGCCCGTGGGTCAGAGCAATGGAGAATGTCCATGTCAGATCCCTTCTTCCAGCTGTTCTGCAGTACCTCTTGTTCTGCTTGTGATATCCTATCCTCTCATCAGAGCACAGATGCATCAGGTTCCCCTTACAGTAGTGATGCCATTTGTGTTGCTAAATTTAAGATTATGTCAGTGCTGCTATTCTAAAACCCCATTTTCAGGGGGAAAGTGTATAAATCACCCATTTAAGAAAATCATAATAATAATTTTTTTAAAAAAATCTGTCTGTAGGACTCGCCCCAGGCTTAACTTTAGTTCAGTGCTTAAATTCTATTAGAATACCAGAATGGTTTGGGCTGGAAGGGACCTTTCTAAAGATCATCTCGTCCACCTGCTTGCCATGGGCAGGGACATCTTTAACTAGGTTGGGCTGATCAAAGCTCCGTCCAACCTGACTTTGAACACTTCCAGGGATGGGGCATCCACAGCTTCTCTGGGCAAGCTGTTCCACTCTCTCACTATCCTCACTGTAAAAAAAAAATGTCTTATCCAATGTAAATCTGCTCTCTTTCAGTTTAAAACCCTTATCCTGTCATTACAGGCCATGGTAAAAAGTCTTTCTCCATCTTTCTTTTAAGTCCCCTTTAATTATTGCAAGGCCACAATGAGGTCTTCCTGGAGCCAGCTCTTCTTCAGGCTGAACAACCCCAACTCTCTCAGCCTTTCTTCGGGTGTTGTCTTCACCTCCACCGCTCTACCCTCCAATTATTTGTGAATGCAGTGCGTGAACCAAAGCTTTCTCTGACACAGTGGAGTCTGGATTCTCCCCACTGTCTTCTAGAGTTATGATCTATGTTTTTATTTCTTGTCTTCCTTCATATGGTAGATGCTGACAGATGAAGAAAAGAATTGGTGTATTGAAGAAATGTTAACTAGAAGTAATTTTGTCATTGCATAATTCCTACCTAGAATCGGGTGGAGGAACAGAGGTGCTTTTATGCCAGAATGGGCACAGTTGTATGAAAAGTGTGAAGAATGCATCCAGGTAGTCCCAGCACCAATGTTTGCAAGTGTATATATACACAGATGCAGTGTACTTAATCTCATTATATTGTTTAATAGTAAACTGCAACTACATCGGTACTCATTTTAAGAACTTTTTGAGGAGGTGGCTGCCGAAGGGACTATACAGCAGCATATGTATCAAAACTTTCAGAGCAGGTTTTGGAGTTGCCTCTCCCCCTGCCTCAATCATTCCTCACGTACAGCAGGTTTTGGTGTCGCTCAGCGAGCTGCTGCTTTCTGAGTAATTTGAAGCAGGAAGCCCAGTGTCACGGTGCAGCAAGAGGCAGGAAATGCAGCTTGGCACCCGAGCGCTGAAGGCTTTTTGAAAGGGCTGTTACGTGGCTAAAGATAAATTCTTAATAAAATGATCTTGCCCGTATTCTACGCTTCTGGTCCTTCCTCTGCGTGCCTCTGCTGAGTGGTGTTTCTTGCCCTAAATTCTTCACAAACATACTTTTGTGGGCTGATCCAAAGGCCCCAGCAGAGATTGAAGCCCACAACAAAATGACTTGATGCCTGCTGAAATGATGATGAACTGCTCACCATGACTGTAGGGTCAGAAAACTTATAACTTGTTCTTCAGCGCCTAAAGCGACTAAAAGGCAGAAGACGTTTGTGTCTCTTTGCTTGTTGACATGGCCCTGGCAGGGAGGAAATAAGCCCCTTGGGCCAAGTGAATTTAACTTTTAGCTTCGTCTGAATCTTTTTTTTAATTATGTATTTTGGAAGTGCCTACAGCTGCAGGTGGTGGTGTACCTTAAAGACTCGGAGAGGTCAGAGAAATAAGTGGCAATGCTGATTAGTGCCGCTGGGTCTGTGGCAAGGGAAGGCAGCACTTCAGCTGGTGCCACATTTGCATCTCACTAACTGAGGCTAAAGCATCATTCTTAAATAGGTAGCAGAGTTAGTTTTGGGTCTGGATGCTGTTTCCAACTTGTGTCAGTACTGGTTTCTGATAATAACCCATTGTCCTTCTCCCAGTTTCTTTCATCTAAGGATCTCAGCTCCTTAGGAACGGGAGTTGCCCTGGTAATCAGTGAGGTGTAAGTAACAATTAAGGTGTGCTGTTAAGGAGCTTGCAGCATCGCGGGGAAGTGGCTGGGCCTGAAGAGAACCCAGAGTCCTGGCCTTTGACCACCACCTCTGCCTGAATGAACTGTTATCAGGGCTTCCCCTTCCTGGTGCCAGATATGACCGAAAGGCTGACTTTGCCTCTCTAGTTGCCTTTTTTTACATAACTGTTGCTGGAAGTTAATGCTGGCAAAATAGGTACCGCTCTATTTAGAGTGATTAGATTGTTTTGTTGCTATATGTTTGTGGTTTATTGCAGAGGTGTTGAAAGGCCTGGATATCTAGGTGCTTCGTGTTTGGATGCTGTTTGTTTTGATGGACTTCACAGATGGATGCAACATCTCAGCACCTCCAGCTGGTGGTGGCGTGGTCTCCTCGTTCCTGTTAGAGAACATTGCTCTGGGGAGAACTCGTGGTGGTGGAAAACAGTTTAAAGCTGATATAATTTGTGGGGTACCTTCCTCTGTGCAGTGGAATACAAAAAGAGAGTTGATAACCAGGTAGACTGTTTCCAGCAAGCAGCTGGGTTTATGTCAATGCATTCATCTTTAATTCTAGCTGATCCTTCCCAGCACTTCAGGTAAGGTGAAAAAGGGTGTTTGCAATGTCTTTTTTTTCTTTCCTTTTTTTATGCCTTAAGTCTTGTTCTCTGGCTTATCTGAGGGATGATTTGGCTGTGAATTAGAGGTAATTAGTGCCACCTATTAACTTCCTCCAGCAAGAAGATTTGCTTTGTGTAGCTGTCTGTTAAGATACCCCAGCACTGAGGACCAAGCATGGTGAGTCTATGGAAAACCAACTGAGGGACTTACTGTCACCCCTACGTTCAGCAGTCATCAGGCACTCAAAAGACATTTGACGTTGCTTAATGTGTGAAAGAGACGCTGCTGCTCGCCCAGCGTTACGGAACGGTGCTAGTTACAGCGTTCCGAGCAAGCTGCCTTCCCCACCCACTCTGGCACCATTGCAGAGACCTGGCCAAGCTCCTGAAGGGTCTTGTAATTTGGTTCATTAATGCTTAGATCCATCGATGATCCAGTGTATATCCTGTTTATTTTTTCTTTCTGGATAACTGTTTTAGGATCACTCAGAAACTAGCTGCCTGGCAACATGAAAGTGCAGCTATCAAAATGAACTGCATGCTTTTCAACTGATTCCATAAATGTAGCCCAAGTAGAGCTGTGGCAAACCAGATCTCTGGAGACTTCGGTGAGACTCAAGGCAGATCCCGCCAGCCTGCCCAGGCAGCAGAGAGAGGTAGCCTCCAATAAGCTCTTGTGTCTGCTGCCCAACGGGCTTTATTAAATCCAGGTTCAACACAAAAGCAGAACAATATATGTGTCTGTTCCCAGTGCAAGCTTCCCAACAGCTTGGTTTCAGGTGACAGGTTGAATTGATGACTCAATGTAACGTCTTCCTTCTGAATCATGTCACAAGAACTTCACAGCTTGGGCCCTTCTGCCTGCCCTTCATTGTCTGTCAGAAGTAGGAGTGGAGCCGTGCTGCCTTCAGACCTCTGGGCCGTCCCGGTGGCCTGCTGAACACGAGATCGGCCGTCAGTGTGTGTTTTGATTTTAGCACTTCAGCTTTCTTTTTTGTTGTCTTATTGATTTGATGATTATTGTCTCTTTACAAAATGGAGGAATATTGCTAGCGTTTAGGAAGGGAATGGCAGTCTGTATCCTAGGCTTTGTTCAGTGTGTGGCCACGCCATTCCGGCAGTCTGAACAACGGGTACAACAAAATATTTCTCTAGGAGAAATTGCTTTGGGGGTGGGGGAGGGAAGCTTTTGAGATCATGCAAGGAAAGGGGCTGTGTAAACAGAGGATGCCTAGTTGTCAGTCGGCTTGTCTGTATGTCTAATAACGGAAACCAAAATTCACTATTAATGGCTAACATCTTCAAAAGCGTCCCAAACCCACTTTCAGTTGATGCTGAATTTTAATTTGACACAGCGGCCTCTTTTGTAACCAAAGACCTCGGAGATCCTCCTGCAGGTAACAGGCGCCTAACTCTGAATCTTCATGAAAACTCTTTAGGAATACCACTGGCTGCCCGTATCAACCACTGAGTACTGGAAGGCTCTTGTTAGTCTGGCCTAAATGTGAATGATTTCGGAAGACTACAGCCACAGCGGCTATTCACATTGAGCACTTGCACAGACCCTATCGCTGCTGTAGATGCTACAGGATCATACCCATCACTTCTCACAGACATCTATTTGGAGAAATATAATGTCAGGAAGTACAGGCAGAATGTGGAACAGCGGTGGACAAAGTTAACAGGATGTGGCAATGCTGTGGTGAGGCCGGAACACCGCTGGAGGAGGAGGATCCTTTCTGGATCACCTACTTGGCTTTAAAACCTCTCTCCCCCAACTCTTTTGGCTGCTGCTTTCGACATGTCTTCAAAAATACAGCCATCCCTGGAACTGGAATGGTGGCACCAGCTGGGGAAAACAGAAGTGAGGACAAAAAGACTGTTAGTGTTTGCTGAGCAGCTGCGTGGCAGTGAGTTGAGCTGGGTCTGCTGGGCTTTGTAGCTCAGAAGAGACTGGAAGCTCGAGGTGCAGAACCAAATGCTGTCATCTTGGGCACTAGGTGGGCTCAGGACAGAAAGGTGCCTCCCACATGAGAATCAGTGGGGCAGCAAGAGTGCTTTTACTGAAGGCTTAGATCTCTCTCAGCGTCAGCACTTAGTTAAGTGACTTCATATGGAGTGTGCATGTATGCGGAAATGTGAGTAGAGGGCACATACCCACTGTGTTATACAAAGTAAAATTTATGCGTGGCAATCCAGAGAGAAGCCTGTGGCTTCATAGCAGCTTCTCTGGCCTGTGTGTTCCCTGTTCTGCAGCATAAGACAAGTGCGTGCTGCAGGAAGCCTGTAGAGATCCGAAGCGCTTCGGTGGCCAGAGCTGCTTGGAGAAGCATTGGGACATAAAGCAAGGAACATGGCAAAGTTCAAGGAGGCCTTCCCTGTCAGTGCCGTGGCAGGGGCTAAAAATAAAGCTGTTTTGGTCCTACCCCCGTGTCCCATCCCATCCCCACCCATGACTGTACATTGAGAGATTTAGAAGGGGGGTTGCAGCACTAATATATTAATCCTTTCTACCCCACTGTGAGCAGGTGCATGTAATCCCTGTTTTACAAGTGGGTGATCTGAAGAGCAGGGAGAAGGCATTATTTGGCTGATAGCATCAAAAGGCAGAGCTGAACTAGGGTAAGAACCCCGGAGTCCGGCACTTTCCTGGCTCACAGGCCGGTGCCCCGCTGTGAACAGGTACGAGGGTCTATAACTCAGTTGTGTTGTGCCGCTAAAGTGCTGATTCCATGGGACAGGGTTTTTTTCATTGGCTGAGTGGCCTCCTGTATCATTTAGTTTTGATAGGAGCTAGTGGTGGTTCTGAGAAAAAGGCTGATGATGCCTGAATGAAGGAGTCTTCTGGAGGCCGGCACAGAAAGTGTTTCTGAGAAACATTTTTTTAAGTGATGTGACAGCATCGGTACGGGAGCAAACAGTACAATCCTGTTTCTTGTGGCTATTGGGCAGGTAATTGTGTATCTTAAGATTTTTACTGGAAGTATGATTAATCGATTCACACAATGGAGCAATTTAATAAAACCATGCATAGATTTCTCTCTCTTTATCCTTTATTTTTTTTTAAAGAGCTGGAGGTGACACTTGAAAGGATAGTGGGATGTAGTTGAGGACCAGAGTTAGCTTCCCTCCCCCGTGAAATATATCACGCTTTCCTCCATCTCTTTTGAACCTTGTCATGATTTCTGAGTCCTAGTAAACCCAGCTGGAAGACAACATGACCTACTTCCCAGATTGAAGCAAAGGTGAGGTGTGCTTCTGCAGAGATGTTTTTGTGTCTGAGTGTGGGCAGCAGCAAGAGGAAGGGCTGATGATTCCCCGCCTGTCAGAGCAGGGATTCCCCTGCATATGTGTTGCCAATGGGGTGCATGAGGATTTATGATTTTGTATAAAGCCCAGTTTCATTATGTATTGGGAGTACAAGCTGTGTACTGCAGGCTGAGTCACTGCTGCCTCCCAGTGAATTTTGGTGATGATTATTGAGTGTGGGCAGATGCAGCCTACTCTTTATAGAAGCTCGCTTGTATTTTTTTAATGAAGTTTTAAAATTTTTATATTGCTTTGACATCCTTTTCTTTGAGAAACTAATTTCTCCTGAGCTGAGTGTAGACACAAGAGCTACTTTATTACAGAAGGTGTTTGCTGTATCTCAAACTGACCTCTTTTGGGAGGCTTTAGGCATACGGTCTGTTCAGAAATAGGATCCCACCCTGCCTGCTTCCCCATGTCCAAACCAAAATGAACAGGTGCTTTAAGCCCAATCCTTCTGTTGTGATTTGACCTTGGGAGGGACAGGGGAGAGCATGGACAGAAAAGAGAATGAAGATCCAGAACACGGGGAGAATGTAGAGAGGTGCTTGTGCTCTGCCTCTACCCGAGTGCGGTTGCTCCAACCTCAAAGCTGCTTTCTCCCTTTAAAAACACAGTAGCCCAAAAGCAGGGGGGCTGCCCTTCCCCATGTCTCCCCCAGATCGGTTTCAAAACCAGGCCGGGACTGAGATTGTTTGGCTTAATTTAAACAGGGTCATGGGGTTCACAGAAGCAGTCCGCCTTTTTGGCACTGGTTGAATGTACATGTAACCCTCTGTGTCGAGTGCATTTCAGTCACGGTCTTGGGAGAGCATAGCTCCCCAAAACTAGAGAAGCGGTACTGGCAAAAATCTCGGCTTTCACGCATGTGATGTATCTGTGGGATTTTAGCAGCCTAAGCGGTGTGGCTTTGCTGTGCGGGTACAGTGAAAGCAATTCCACCCTCTTGCCTGATGCTGTGTGTGTATTGTTACAAATGTGCTTCATCTCCGGTACAGCCGCTGCTTATGGGAACAAGGTACTTGGGTAGTGAAACCTCTGGCCTATAACTGACTCGGTGCTGAGGGTTGTACCAACGTAATTATCTGAATAAATGAACTGTTCAGGGAGCGGCAGAACTGGTGAGCCTGGCTTCTTAACGATCAGTGTCTTGTGGATGGATTCTGTGCGAAGGATTGGGCTCGTCACTCTGTCTTGCCGCTAGTGGGAGCATTAATAGCTTCTCTTTTATCTGGTCACCCATCAGAAGGCTTTTACTGAGGTTTTAGCTGTTTTGTCAGAGTACCCTCACAGTGGCTGCTGTGTTGAAATGTTAGTTGGACGAGTACGAGATGAGCACAAATTAGGTCAACGTAACTGTATAAGCCTTGGTTTGGGTTTTTTTTTAAATTTTTTATTTTATTCTCTCACCTGTCCTCTCCCACTCCCCCCAAAAAAAAGTATCCTGGTAACAGCGTGTCCCTAGCTGATCAAGTCAACCTTGGTGAAGGAGCCTCCGATACAAGCACAGCACGTGCCTGGAGTTAAAAACTTCCCAGAACTGGAACCTATAGCACTGCCACACCGTCTGCCTCAATAAGCCACACTCTGTTACTTAAACTTACTTGCTGTGATAATTTTAAGTTCATATCCAATGGACTAGTAAAATGCAGAGTGATCTTTTTTAATTTTTTTTTTTTTTTTTGAGAGGAAGCATCTTTGACAACTCGTTCAGGAATAGCATGGTTAGGTATTGCAGAGGGAAACCCTTGAGCAATATTTGTGGCTAAAAGTAATCCAGGAGAATTCTCCATTAGGGGTGCAGGAGTGGGGTTGGAAGGACAAACCTGCTGTGACCTCGAGTGAGCAATAGTCTTATCAGGGGCTGAGACATAAATGGCTTTTTAACATGTGAAAGTCCATTGTACATGGGATTGACTTCAGGTGCCCATTTTGAGCTTTTCGATATTTTAAATGTACAAAACTTTGAAAATAGAAATTCTGAGGCTGTTGGGAGATTTATTCTCTTCATAACTGCAATTGTGATAGTGTATATAAAATTAGTAGGTCCCAAGACAGTGGCTGGACTGCTTTCATTACATCTTCCTTTAGTACTGTAAAGTAACATTACATGCTTTCCAGAAATAGCAACCGGCTGTAAGACGGCTTCGCCCACTCTGAGGATAACTCCTGGCCACTCAGTGCCAGGCACGCGAGTTCTGTGCCCGGTAACGGGCTGGCACCAGCCAGTGTGTGACCCCTGCTCTTAGAACATGTAAATAGGGCTGTGAAAGCCTCAACTTTGAGGCAAGCAGGGAAGATCTTGAAATTAGACCTAACGTGGCCGCTGTGCGTTTGCTTTGTAAATGCAGGCGCCCGTTCTGCAGTGGCACTGGCTCTTCCTGGCTGCCTCCACCTGAAGGAGGCAGGAGGCTCTGTAGGAGCTCATTCCTAGTGCTCATTCCTCCTCCCAGTGCCCCCAGGCGGGGGCCGCCTCCTGGAAGAAGCTGGTCAGCTGAAGAATGGGCTTTTCGGCTATGGCGCGAGTTTGTGTTTCTTTTTCCTCTCCCTTTAAAGCCTGTTTTCAGCATCTTCTGAGCAGCAGTTCACATTTCAGGTTAAATGTGATCATGTAGTTAAAACTACGTTAGTTGTCGAGTAAGGTGACAGGGCCACGTGAAGATGCAGGAAGGCAATACTCGGGTTTAGGCAAGATTTCCATTAAAATTGCCCTTCTGAGAAGCAGACGGATGTTGCCTTGCAGTGCTCCAGTGATTAAGATGCAGTAACACAGTTTTGTTCACCTTTCCTCAAATTTAGGGCAAAATTCATTTTGCGAGATCTGTGTTGAAACCCAAGGAGCCACTTGGTTACGACTTCCTCTCTAAGACTGAGGTTCCTTACAAGCGGGCATCAGGTCCGTCTGCTGAACTTCCTCTCAGTGGCCTTTTACCTTCCCTTTTCTTTTTTCTTGTATTCCCTCACATCTTCAATAATATTTTTGTTTGGGGGGAAACCCCAAAATATTTATGGAAAGCTTCTTCTGTGTGCAGATTTATTAGGTTTTGTATTAACTGTACACGATAGTGTTTTATTTTTCCTCATGAAAAATTTACTCTGTATTTTCTTATTAGTGGCAGTTTCCTGTCTTACAAGTACTTGGGAAATTGCTATCGCTCATCTTCCCGAGAAAGCAGGGAGGCATTTCTGGTGTTATTTTTTGAAACTGCAAGGAGGGGAAGAAAGCAGCCATCTGTCAAAGCTTTTTTTCGCAGGTTCTGCAAAACCTGGAAAGACCATCTTTTTCTTTAGAGCAGCCCAATGGCAAACTGGGATAAAGGGGCTGTATCTGTGACCAAGGCTTCTTCGTAATTAATAGTAAATGTGAAATGTATTAGGTTCTACAGGTGAAAGGAGGAACTCTTGGGTTGATAATGACCTTTCTAACCTTACTTACATCACTTCTGCTGTGTCCTGATTCCCACCATAATTCCCACCACGAAAATACAGGTGACATCTGTTTTGCAGACTTGTTCAGACAGTTGAATATTTTAGGTTAGCATGAAGTTTGTCTGTCTTTTGTTGTTTGTTTGGGTTTTTTAACATGCAGGTATTAATGCAGGAAGGGCAGTGGAATCCAGAGAGAAGTTTTCTGAGCTCTTTGTGCTTGTTGCCTAACAGGGTGGTAGTGGTGACGTGTGTATAGTATATTTATATGGTTTTGTATATTACATATTGTGGGATATAAATGTTGGGACAGTTGGCCAGCAACTGATGTTACGAATGATGACTGGAAGTGCCTGAATTTAAGGCAGCTGGACTTAGAAGAGAACAGCCGATAGAGAAAAAGGCTCTAACTTTCCCATTAGAAACAATCGGTGCTCCTTTCACCCTCACCCCCTAATAGAAAACAGATTGTACCAAGTAAGTTCTCAAAGCTTAACCTCCATTATCTGAGCTTTGTGTGCTCCCCACCTGAGCAGGACACACAGGTAATGGACTAAACCTGAGCCTGGAGAGCAGGCAGCTGGTGCCCACACTGCTGCAGAGCCGCTGCCACGCTTGCAGGAGGGTGGGCAGGTGCACGCTCGTACGTACTCCCACCCATCCTTCCTGCAAGCTCCTCGGCGTGGAGGCTATTTCTCTTTTTTTGGGTATATGCCTTGCTGCAGGCATATACCCAAAGGGGTAGCCCTAGTTGCTTTTGCATGTTAATAACAATTGCTTTGGATTCCCAATTTGAAGGGTAAGCAAATAAACATCTGCTGGGATCAATATGTAGAGCTAGGTTGCTGCAGCATCCATGAGCTGCCCAGTTTGTTGACACACATGCTTTAGTTCATGCCACCTCTCTGCTTTTCTCTCCTTCCCCTCCATTCCTCTGGCATCGGCGCATGTTCTATTTTTAAACTGTGCTGTGCTCTGTATTGCGGCATTTCTCTTCCTGAATTATTTATCAGTGTTTGGAGCTGAATGGAGTGGGCTACGTTTTTTCCACTGCTCGTTACTGCCCACGTGTCTGTCTTGAGCCATTGACAGATTTGGTTCATGTCAAATCACGCTAGCCTCAGCTTGGAGAGGGGTTGGAGGGGATGATGGGGCTTGGTTGCAGCCTGTGCCAGTGCAGGCTCATTCAGACCCCCGTGTGTTTAATACTCTTCTTGCTGGGGCAGACAGGGAAGGGATGGTTGCCATGATTACACATCCTCAGCTGAGCCAGATTAGAATGGAAGGTCCCTTTTTAAAACAGAAAATAAAATAAAAATTCTTTTTTACTGCCTGGAGACAGGCTTCAGCCTAGGAAGAAGGCACCTGCATGCGTGTGTGCACGCATGTGCAGAGGAGACAGCCTCAGAGACTGTGGGCATGACTGAGGTTGACTCAAAGCTCCCTGGTGGGGGAGTGTTTAATTTTTACTTAGTAGAAAATGGTAATTTCTTCTAAATTTAAAACCTTTTTCTGTTCCTCCTTGCCACATCCAGTGCAGGCACCCTTATCCATCAGAGATGGCAGCACAGCTTTTAGAAGGAGCGGAGCGGGTAGGCAAGGTGTTTCATCTCTGAGGGGTTTTTCCAGCTACTCACTAAACTTAATTTGCCCTTTTCCCTTTCTTCCTTTAGTGTGTCTCAGCATTTTTTTTTTCTGTAGGGCTTGGAAGGGACCCCTGGAGACCATCCCGTCCAACCCCCTGCTCCAGCAGCACACCCAGAGCAGGGGCACGGCACCGTGTCCAGGTGGGGTTTGAGTGTCTCCAGGGAAGGAGACCCCACAGCCTCCCTGGGCAGCCTGTGCCGCTGCTCCGGCACCCCCACAGGGAAGGGGTTTTTCCTCGTGTTCAGGTGGAACTTCCTGTGTTCCAGCTTGTGCCCATGGCCCCTTGTCCTGTCGTTGGGCACCACTGAAAAGAGTCCGGCCCCGTACTCCTGACTCCCACGCTTCAGATATTTATAAGTATTGATGAGATCCCCCCTCAGTCTTCTCTTCTCCAGGCTGAACAAGCCCAGGTCTCTCAGCCTTTCCTCATAAGGGAGATGCTCCAGTCCCCTGAGCATCTCCGTAGCTCTCCGCCAGACTTGCTCAAGCTTCTCCTCTATCCCTCTCTTTTTCTCCCCTCTTCTTCTGGCTCTCCTGCGTTCTTTTGCCTTTGTTTTGTCCCTCTGAGCTGATGGATTTAGCTCCTCTGCATCCCTGCTGCTTCTGGACTTTCTTCCTAACGGAGCTGGGGAGACTGCCATCCTTTCAGTCAAACGGGAGAAGGGAAGGGTCTGGCTGGAGGAGAGAGGTGCCCATCGCTTTCCTGCGACGGGAGGTGTCCAGGAGAGCAGAGGTCGCAGCTCTGCCTGCCTCCCCTTGCAGAGTCAGTCCAGAAATGTCTGCAGCGATAAAATTCACTCGGTGGCGTGTTCAGCTCCCACACTGGGAATGTCTTGCTGGCATGGAGCAAGCGTGTACTTTCCTGTGCGCTGACTCATTAGTGACATGAGGTTTCCTATGCCTTTATGTGCTTGGCATAAAGCGGGGGGAGGGCTGAAGTGGGGTAGAAGTTAGTGCGACGTGATCCCAGTAACAGTTGAGCAAGGGACTGGGCAGCGCGTCTTTTGAAATGCCAAAGTGCCGCAGATGCAGCTTGCTGTGAGCAGTACGTCTTTGAGCAGCTGACCAGTGCGACGTTCTGCAGTGCGCTGTGAAAGTGCAGCTGTGATTACTGCTAAGCTACATGCTTTAGTCCAATGAAACCCAAATCTAGGGCAGTGTGGTGGTTTTTTTCTGCTAGGCTCCAAAGTGAAGTACTTACGATCCAATTTCCAAATTCTTCTCTCTTAGGCCACGTAAGCTTCTTCAAGGATTCTTGTATTGTTTCTCTTCGTTTCAGGAGCCCCACCCCTGTCCTCACATTGGTTTTAGGTCCGGGGTATACAAGAGTAGCACGTGCCTTTATTTTGGGTGTGTTCCTGCAGTGCGTGGAGTGACGCCGATTCCCAGCAGCAGGGTGAGCTGAGGACAGGGTGGGCCAGGGCTTGACTCTTGGATCTTGCTTCTTTGGGCATAAGCTAAATGTGCCTCTTTTCTGGTTGTAGAAGCCATTCAGACAGAGTTCTTGGTGGCCTGGCTTTCTGACTTGGGACTTTCTGAGAGTGGAGTCTCCACTGTGCAGGCACTATTTTTTTTTTTCCTCTGTTCAATCTACCCTTTGTTCCTTTAGTGTGGACTCCTCTGAGGAGACCTTGGGCCTGATAAGAACAACATGCTGGTTGTAGGGCTTATGTGGAGAGATCTTTCAGGTGGTCATAGTCTCAATGAGGAATCCTGGCTGTTCTCCCTCTCTTCCATTTGTATGCCCCATGGAAAAGGAGGAGTAAGACCAGAACATTCTTTCTTCAGCCCCAGTTGTGGGGATTCTTGCTGGTCTCCTGCATTCAGCTTTTCCAGGGGTGCCTGCTCTGGTTCTGGATGTTCGTGGAGCTGTTCTCATGGGACGTGTTAGAGTAGGTAGCTCCCAGCAGCAATGTGCTACAGCTCCCATCCTTCCCACTTCCAGACTCCAAACACAAAGTCTTTCTGCTGCATACACACCCCTGCAAAACAAAATAAGCCTGTGGCCGGGAGGACTTGGGAAATATCGTTGACTTGCCATGTCTGGTGGTTATTAGAGTGTCTGCCTAAGAGTGTTCCCTGCCCAAGCTGATCCCTTAACGGCGATGTTTGGTGTATGTATACCTAGCAATACCCTGAAGTTGAGTCACATTAGGCAGCCAGCTCTCCAAATCTCTCCTGCAGTCTGCATGCTCATTATGTCCTTGGAAGTGTATCCTGTCTGGAGGGTGTGTTTCTACCTATGCAGTTCAGTAATTAACGATAGCTTACAGCCTGCTGCTGGATGCAGCGAGCAAGGTCAGTTCCAGCCCAAAGAACAGCCTGTGATACAGCTCTCTAGCTGCCTGAGGATTGCTTTCTCTCCCTCATCCCCCTGGTGCTGTGGTGGCTGAGGCTGGCAGAAGTGAGAGTGCTGGTGTTTGACGTGCCTGCAACGAGGAGGCTCTCCCAGGCTCTTCTGGGTTTTTTTCTCCCCTTTCTAAGGGGAGAGGGAATTTTCTGGTCTGGGTGGGTAAATGAATACACCTAAGTCTATTGGTCATGCTCTTGTCCCTTTTCAGCCACTGTAGGGGTGTGATGCAGGCTGCCTGGTACGGGTCTGCCACATGGGGAAGCCCAGTCCTGGGCTGGTGGTGGGGGTTTGCACCAGTACCATCCCACCAGTTTGGTGTCACAAGTCTCGACTCTTTTTCCCCCTTGTGATGGGATTATGTCCGCTACCTAAATGACGTGTCTTCTCTCAACAGGAGCTGGGCTGGGCAAATTAGAGCCTAGGCTCATTTGATACGTGTCTACCAGGGAGGGAGGGAACATGTCTTGTTGCTTTTTTCTTTGTTTGCTCTGCGATATTCTTATGTTAGGCATAGGCAGCTTCCCTGCGAGCTGGGAGCACAGACAATACCTAGAGCTGCTGCATCGTTTCTGTGCCCTGCTTTCGCTGACCTAGTTTCATTGTGTGCGTGCACACGCGTGCGTGTGCACGCGATACCTCAGCAAATGGCTCTCAGGTGTGAGAGGCAGTAGCCCTCTCTGTAGGGCTTTGTCCAGGCTGCTGGTGGGGCTGACTCGCTCTTCCTTCTCCTCTTCCTCCTCCCACCCAGGATTTACTGTCTCCCCATCTAAGGAGGGAGATGCAGCTTAGGAAATCCTCTCACGCACACGTGCTTCATGAAGATGAAATGCTGCCGACTCACAGTGATAATGGGCAGCGGTTTTTGAAAGACATGGACAAGCCCGCAGGAGGCTGCATCTGTACTGTCTAGGGCAGGTGCTTGTGTCCTAGGGCTGGAAGGCTTTCTCGCTCAAAAATCTGTCCTTGCTGAGCCGTCTGCCAGGCATCTAAGTGCTAGAGATACGGTTTGCAGGCTCAGGTTATGGAGCTTCTTTCCTTTCTGCTTTAATGTCCATGTTTCATGTTCAAATTCACCTGGATATGAGGAAAAACTTACTTACTTTGAAGGTGGCAGAGCACTGGAACAGGCTGCCCAGAGAGGTTGTGGAGTCTCCTCTGGAAATATTCGAATCCTGCCTGGACATGGTCCTGTGCCCCGTGCTCTGGGTGTGCCTGCTCAAGCAGAGGGGTCGGATGAGATGATCTCCAGAGGTCCTTCCAACCCCTGCCCTTCTGTGAATCTGTGAATGTCGATGTTAAGAACTGGCAGTGGGGTGTTAACAGAGGGTCCTAAGCTGATTGTATGTTCTTGCTTGCTTAACGTGCTCTGCCCAGTGCTCTGCCAGCTGGGCGTCTCTGAAGACAGGAAGAAAGACCCAGCAGAACGGAAGAACAGCATCCAAAGTTCCCTCCTTTTATAGTACTAATCTTTCCGCTGCAGGGCTCCAGGGTAGAGGGTGCCAGCAACTGTCCTTAATGATCCTGAGTCAAAAGGCAGCAGACCACAGATGTTCCTTAGCAAAATAAAGCTCTGTTAGTTTCACTAGGTTTTTGCGGAGATTTTAAGGCTCTGTCTGCATGGAACAAAGATCCTTGGCCTGGGCAAGGCATGCTGGAGCACTGCTCCTGGACCTGAACTCCTCTGTCCCTTTCTGTTGCATCTTCATTTGCAAAGTAGCTGCCAGAGCTGCTTCAGGGCTCAGAACTCCAGGTTTGAAACTCCTGGGGTTGCCTGGGGGCTAGGTGACAGGAATAAACAAACCCAAAATAGATGAGTTTAAAATGGGGGGGAACCCTGATGCTGAGTCGTTAAGCTAATCTGTGTCTGAATCTTGCAGCTTTGCTGGGTTTAGCTGCCACAGGGAGTCACTCTGAGCACATGCTTTCTGCCAGGGGGACACAAATGTCCAGACTAACATCCTGCTGAGCAAGCCGTGGAGCTCTTGCAAACACGGTCACTTGCTACCTCTCAGGGCTCGCTGTGCAGCAGACTGAGAAACTGTCATAACGGAGCCTGTGAGCTCAGCTAAAGGCCCTCATCCTGCAAGCCTGCACTGCTTAGACAGTGGTGAGTGTTTCTTAAAGAGCTTGGGAGATCATGGTTCACTTTCCTTGGACAGGCACCTTCATTTTAAAAGTTCTTTGCAGAATTGAGAGGAAGGAACTTGAAGTGGCCAGAAATAGGAGGCATAAAAGGAACTTGAATCCTTTGGATCTGTCTTCCTTGCACCTTCTGATGGGGAAATCTTGTATAACATCCATGCAGCCTTTGTATTCAGCCAGTGTGGGGGTTGATTAATTGTGGCCCTCCACGTGAAAATACTGGTATAGCATTGCGAGTGACTTTTGTCTTATTACTCCTAGTCTGTCTTGCCCCTCTGTCATTCCTTTCTCTCTGGTTCTCGAGCCATGGGACCCCCACTTCAAATGTCAGTGTTGCTGCAGGCAGAACCAAAGAGCTGTTTGCTGCAGCCAGGAATCACAGCTGTTCCAGCAAGAAGAGGAGGACAGCTGGCCAGGAGCATTCACCTGCTTTCTGCATGGGCATGACAGGCTTGATTCGGAAGGCTTTTGAAGTAGGTTAAGACAGAAGTTCATGCATACTTTTAAACTTAAGTCCTTTGGAGAGCAGGGCTGCTTTGCAAACTTGAACCTCAGTTTGTCATGGAGCTGAAATGGATCAGGTTTCTGTTGTCTGTCTCCTTGCTTTTTAAAAGCTCTATTGGACTGTTTGGCTGTTGTGGCAGGGGATTATTTAGAAGAAACTGCATTAACTTAGCAGAAGTGGTAAAGACAAGTCCTGAAGAGGCTTCACCAGCACAGCACTATGCTGTTTGCAATGGATGCTGTCAAAGCTGCGCATCTCAACCTTTTTGCAGCTGTCTGACTTCAGCCTCTCCATCTCCTTGAGCCCAAGGCTGATCCTGCCTCATCTTCATCGCCTTTCTCTTCAAAGCTTTTGTCTTCAGACAGCTGCCCTGTGAGCCCTGGTGCCCCTTGCTCTGCTGCCAGCTCCAGCCCTGCCAGAGCTCAGCCTGAGCAGGGAGCCTCCTCGAGACCAGCTGCTGACTGAGCCGATCACGTTTGAAGTCAGCGCTGTCCCCCGCGAGAGTGCACTCGCCTCAGCGCTGGCTGCACCTTGCCTAGGCTGGGCTCCTGCCCAGCAGGACCAGTTGGCGCAGAAGAAGAATGGCGCTTACCTGCCGTTGGTTGGTGTTTAGAGCTGTAGTCGTACGATCTCTGTAATCCAACAAGAAACAACTTCTGAGCCCGGCGAGGGACAGGATGTGCTTGTGATCCATCGCGGAGTCTGCCTGTGCACGACACTCAGCAAGGCTGTCTCGTGCACTTGAGAGTAAGCATTGCTATACGGAGAGGAGACTTGATTGCAGCCTGCGCGCCTGCAGAGTCACCAGGTCTGGGATGGAAAACCCCTTTCTGGGGAAAATTTAAGCAAGTGAGCAGTTTAAAACCTCTCTAGGAGCCATTTGCATTTCTTGTTTCCTGTCTCTGTCAGTATTTAATCACTAATAAATGAGGAAGACAAATAACTGAAGTGAAAAGGTTACCAAACCAACCCCTTGAAAACATTATGGCAACAGTGGTAGGGGCGCAGTAAGGCTGTCTGTAACCTGCCTCAGCATGTGTAGGGCGTTCTGCAAAGTGCAGTCCATGCACTTGAATTCTTCTGGAAGATACTGATGTTTACTGTGGTGTCTCTTCTTTGCTCTTGCACTTATATCTGTGTTGCTCCAGTGCCTGGCAGGGGAAGGATGCTGTGTCTTTAAAGCCTTCTCAGGGCTGTGCGGAGGCAGTTCCATTGAAGTATTTGAATGAGAGCAGGAGGGGGGTGTGCATGTGGCTATTGGCAGAGCTCTCTATGACATCCCTCTGAACAGCTGGGCTCTGCTTTGCTTCAGAGCTGCTTGTCAGAGCAATTAGCTTGCTGGAGCAGCAGCAGCAAAGATCGCTAGCATTTTATTCAGGCTTGAGAGCTGGCGGGGGCTTCTAAGAAGCAATATTATCTTGGCAAAATTCCTCCTGAACTGCTTGTGGCAATGAAGTCTCCATTGAAATCAGGAAACAGATGACCTGCTGAGAGTGCGAAACCACCAGGGTGAGTTTATTTTTAGAATGTCTTCAATTATTTTGGGCTTGAGGAGGATTGACCAGGGACTTTTCTTTTCCTCTCCCCATACACCCACCATGCAAAATACGGTATAGGTATAAATGCAAACGAGTGTTTCAGGGAGGGGGATCTGACCTCATTCATCCCTGGTAAGTAAATGACAGTATTTCTGCTGCTTTATGGGGTTAATTTAAAATGGTGCTATACTAAAGTGACTGTGTGGTTCTGTGATCCCATTCAAGACTTCAGAGTGTGAGATGAGCTTTCTCCTTCCTGTTTTTGTGATGCTGGGGATGCACCTACAGGAGACGGGGGAATCCCCGATAAGCGTACTTTACTCTTCCATGTCATTAAGGAGTTCCCCGTGACAGTCTCATGGGTTCTCCTTGTGTCTTAGCTGGGTGTTTATGCAGCTTGCTCCTGGATAGTTTCTGTTCATTTTGCAAAGACAAAATACTCCCTGCTCTTCTGCTGGGTTACACTTTAAAGGATTTACTTGTTCGAAGCTGGCTAGTTGGTGAGAAATGTTGACTAGCTAATTGGCTATGTGCCAAATAACGTTTTCAGGTTAGCTTACGCAGTTTGGTGTTCTGTAGGGTTATATTTGTGTTCACATATATATTAACCCCAGTTTTTAATTATTTTAAACCTGACACTGAATTGGGTTCGGTTTCAGTGGAATCAGGAGTTTGGATTGCCTTTACCTCCTTCTCACACATGCTCATCATCCAGTCTTGCCTAAAAAACGATACTGGAAATGATGTTCCCCTCATTTGAGATTTAGTGCTAGGAGCTAGTTTTCTTGGGCTTGAGGTATTAGCCAGTTAGCGTACTGTCGGATCTTTGTTCAGATGCGTTGGACCTGTTTCCTTTTCCTTCATGTCTTTTTAAAATGCTTATTTAAACTGGAAGCATCACCTGTGGCTTAAAGATCTGCAAACAGCAGCAGCAGCTTCTGCAATGAATGGTGAGCACTTCAGCCCGTGAAGGCTGAGCTCATCTTGCTGAGGCAATACCTTACCCACTCTTCAGACTCCCCCTTCACTGTCAAGGCCAACTTTTGCAGCTGGCAGCCAAAAGATGAGGTTGGTTTTTTTCTTTTAATCATCACTCCCCACTTTGTTCAATGACCAAATCAATTTCTGGATCCCACCAGGAGAACAGCAACAGTATTTACTGTGTTTGCTGTGTACGCCTTGGCTGCCT
The DNA here is from genome assembly GCA_013389905.1 of Sula dactylatra. Taxonomy (NCBI): domain Eukaryota; kingdom Metazoa; phylum Chordata; class Aves; order Suliformes; family Sulidae; genus Sula; species Sula dactylatra. Next base: position 84,659 of record WEKW01023998.1, read on the forward strand.
CGTGTGTCAAGTGGCTCAGTATCCTCTGCCAGCATGGTGAGAAGCAGGAGCATCAGCCTTGAAAACAGAAAGGGGGATACAGGTAGCTGCCTTACTTTTTGCCTTTCTCCCCAGGAGGTCTGCCAGGAGCTGGAATGCTTTGGGTCTGGTTAGTAAAGTTTGAGGATTGGCTTTGCCAGCCCAGGTCAGCTCCGGAATGGTAAGCTGGGCTGGGGAATACCTTGCTCTCTCAGGCTGCTTTTTTAACGTTCGTGCTTACGCTTCTGACTGGTGCAGGCACGGCACAAGAGAAGTGTGCCAGCAAGAGGATTAGAGCTATTTCTAATATCGTGCATTTTTCCTGAGCCTGGTTGCCACCTCTGTATCTGCAGGTGTTTCCTACCTAATGTGGTATTTCATTATGGATCGGTTCAGGTGGAAGGAATTCTGTGTGGAGTTCTCTGAAAGAATTAGGACACGTGTAAGTGGGAACTGTGCCAGGGTTTTCCTCTGAGCCACGGAGGGGTTAACAGAAGTTCCTGTTCAATGCTGTCCTATTGCATTTTGACACTGTAGAAAGTAGGTGGATAATTCCTTGCTAGCTTTTCAGGAAACCCCTGTGGTGGACAGCCCTCGTTAATTGTTGCTGGGAAACTGCTTTGACGTCACGGGAGCAGTTCCCTGGTCTTCGGGTGAATACGGGAATAGCTCGTGACAGGGGAAGGAAAACCGGTGTGAAATGGAGAAGGGAACTCTCTGACCGGGAGATTCTCGGCTCAGATTTATCTTTTCTTTCTCCCACCGTTCCGCCCAGGGACCCTCAGAGGAACTGTCCACAAAAATTTACAGCGCTCCGTCTGGAGCGAATGGAAGCCCTTCTCAAGAACTGTTTCTATTGATAGCTTCTGTGATCCTCTCACTTTTTAACTATTGGCTGCTGGGGTTTTTTTCTCCCCCAGATTTTGTAAACAGGGGTGAGAGGGTTCTAGCTTGGCAGCTCCCAAAATAAAAGGAAAAGAACAACATCACTCTTTTGTGTTTGCCTTTATCCTCAAACAAATAATACCCTCTTAGGCTGACAGAGGGGAGAGCAGAAGGACTGAAGATGGCTGCTATTGCTGTGAACTTCAGGCTAAGAGAAGTTTTAAGCCTGAGACTGTTTAAACCCACTTTCTTCAGTATCATTTGATCTCTCTCTTTGCAAACCCTCCTGTGGTGTTTGTGCAATAGGTTCCTTTCTTCCAGTGTTGTCCCATCTGTCCAACCTGTCAACTTCTGGGAGGCAGGTAGAGCTGTGGGCATCCAATAACTGTACCGGGCGTTCTCTGCCCCTCCTTTTCCACACCTGCAAAATAGGTGTAAGCAAAGTTTACCCATCCAGTTCAAAGTGCTTAAGAGATTTGATTTTTTTTTTTTGTACCCAGAAGTGCTGTAGAGCAGCAAAGAACGTACTAGGTTGCTGATTGAGTCCGGTGTTTCCAGCTAGGGCTGGAAATGCAAGTAAACCATCTTGCAGAGAGCTGGCATCAAGGTGCCTCAGTGGTGAGACGGACAAGGCACTGCTGTAGATGCTGAGGAGGCACTGCAAAGAGAGCTCCATTCTGCTTTTCGTGTCAGGTCACTGGAACATAAAAGCTATTCCACTGCATGGTGCCATAACAGTCAATAACGGATGCCTTATTTTAAACTGATTTCCAACGATTTGTCGTGGTTGCTCACTTGCATCTTCATGTGATACCACCCTCCACACGCCATTTTCTCCTCTCAGTGCATATAAAAAGGAAACATGCATTAAAAGTCGAGCAGTAAGCCTAGTCGGGGTGGGGAGGAGGCTTTCAGTGGGATCTGGGGATCTCTATAGCCTCTGGCTTCGGTGCTGAACTGAATTGTCTTCCCCAGAAGATCCACAGCATGCCTGAATCCAATGATTGCTTGCTTTCTGTGTTGTCAACTTTTCACAGCAGAAATGAGATGGGAACTCTGGTCTTGCATAGCATATAGGCTGCTTTGGGATTAAAAAGAAAGGACCTGAATATACAGGCAATCAAGCTGGATTCTCTGAACGCATCGGTCAAGTATACATTGAAGCTTCCTGCCAGGCATATGGCGACTCTTCCTGCTGCCACTACACCCAGCCAGTAGTTTTCAAGTGTAGGAAGAAAACCACAACACGCTCTTCCTTTGTCATGTTGCTGTTCTCCTTTGGTTGAGAGCCCCCAAGCCCCTCAGCTGGCTCGGTGATGGCAGCTGACTGGACGGTGCAGTGGACATCGCTACCTTTGTATTCCTGGCAAATGAACAGAATACGTGTTGCTTCACAGACGTGGAACTTCTCCCCTCCATGTTGGCTCATGTGGCAAGGACGTTTCGGAGCATTACACCTGGGGGTGGCAGGACATGCCGGGTATGCTGGGATACTCTCAACTGTAGTAGGAAATCCTTCCTTGGTTTGATACTTTCTCCCATTTTGACAGATCAGGGCTCTGTTATGAATGGAAGATACCTCCTTTGCTACTGAAATTCAGCCACCTCTGACGTGAAAGCTAGCCATTTAAGTTGCACAAAAAGAACAGTGTGGCCTTTGGGGCAAGAAGCAAAGACCCGTCTTGAGTGGGAACATCTGGAATCCGGACGGGGAAAGAGATTAATTGTTCTGCTTTGAGTTTTTCTATCCTGAGACAAGTGCAAAGGGTTCTACTGTGAGCTTTTCCTTCCACAAGAGGCTGGATCTCAACACAACTAGCACCAGATTAAAATCTGCAGAATCCCCTGCAGAGCACGTGGAGGCACTGGGTAGGTGGCTGGACACACTCATGATTCAGACATGGTTCAACAGCATCTTCTGTTTTCTTCCCTCGCAGGGAAGAACAAACACCCCTTCCACTCCTGAAAGGACTTCTGCCTTCCGTGTGCTGCTCGGGCACTGAGTTGCTTACATTACGAGATCTGATTAAGTTTCTGTCTTAGGCCCAGATGTTGTTCTTCCCATCCTGTATGAGGGCTTTGTTCTTGTGTTGATGATGAAATTAAAAGCAACCATGACTTGAGTTAAAGTGGCATTTTCCTGCTTGCTTGGTGCAGTGGAACTTGTGTGGTGGAACCCTCCTCCTGCCTGAAGCTCATCTGTGTGGCAGGCAATTACCTCTGCTGTGTGCTCCCTTCGCGACAGCTGCTCTGCCTCATGTCTTTTCATTTAAGTGGTGCTTTTTGTTTCATCTTCTGCTGAAATACTAATTTTCAGTGAAAACTACTCCATTGTGTCTAGGCAAGATGTGTTGTTTTAATAGCAACCCTCAGACTGCAGTAATGCAGATGTTTGCCCATCCCCGGGGCGATGTGGTCCCAAAGGCTTTGGCGAGGGAGGCCCTGCTGCGTTCTTATTGCTTCCATGCCTGCCTAGGGACTGTGGTGCTGCCTGTTATTTTGATGAACTAAGCTCCCTAGATTGAGCAGGTAATTCACAAAGGTGAACCTGCCCTGGGGAGGCGGCAGCTTGCTCATGAGAATCATTGCACGTTTGACAAATGGCCGTTCTTCAGCGTTGACGCGTCCTTCCTGAGGCAGTGCTGGAGAGGCCCTGGTCCTCCGCGTGCGTCCTGCTTGCTGCCTTCCGAGGGGCCAGCCTCGGCTGTGACAGCAGCGTTCTGGATGGAAACCCTGAGTTGCGTCCAGGTGGAAATGGCAGGCTGTTAAAGTTTGGTTTGTCAAAGCCCGCGGGCAAAGCACGCTGTATCTTTTTTATTCTCTCTCTCCTCAGATGCCAACGCACCTTTATTGCTCTGGCACACTCGATTCCTGCGTGTCACACGAAGGTGATTTTGGCGGTCCTGACACCAGCTGTGTCACACTCTTGGAGTACAGTAGTAGTGAGTTGACACCTACCGTGATTTTTAGTACTTGTGTTGATTGAGGGAGGTAACAAAATAACTGATTAATTTTAGGGGGAAGGAAATAAAAAAAAAAATAATCTCGTGGTTTGAGGTGTTCTACATAATGAAATCCATGCACGTACCACATAACTGAGAACGACTGCCACGGTGACAATTCAGATGTTTCCCGTAACGCACCTACTGGCTATTGTGCCATTGTGAACAGCCTTTTTAAAGGTATTTGAAATGAAGAAGAGCTCTAGGGTTACATCTCTTCTCCAGGCTCCAATTCCTGCATTCAGTCAGATAGGCAGAGGCAAACCACGGCCACCACGGCTAGGCTGTTGCAGACACTGGCCTCTTCTGAGGGGTTACGGGTGGTTACGGAACGGGCCCGTAGCCCCTGAGCTGAAGTCCCTCAGAACCAAGTGGGCAGTGGCTGTGCTGAGGGGCAGAGCTGGGTCCCTCTGAAGGGATTCTCTTGTAGCATCTCTGCCTTACAGCACAGATGTTACATGAACAGCAGGAGAGCCGTGAGCACCTTAAGCTGCTGCAGGCATTTGCTCAGCAAAAGGGAAGGAGAGTTTGATATGGGGGCTTTCCTCGGCTGTGGATGAAGGCAATTTAACTGGTGTTCTCTTACCCTCCTTGGAGGTAATTGGAGGGACGTGTTGGAGACCACCTGATATTCCGCAGAATTAACTCAGAGGGCTTTCTATCTCGCCTGCATTTTCTGTCTCCTCGTTCACATAAGGTTATTTCCCTGCTTCCCACCTGAAGTCAAATCCTTTCATTGCGTCATAATTTCACCTCTTTGATGTAATGTGGGGGTGGAGATTAAGATTTAAAGCAATGACTAAGCACTGGGAGCCTATGCACTGTGCAGTCAAATACTTCTAGCCTCCTGGTTTGGGGTTGGTTTTTTTGCTAGGTTTTGTGGGAACTGTGTAGTAGTGAGGAATTAAACCCTTCTGTTCAACTGACAATAAAAAAAGCAATGGAGAGAATTCAGGAGAGATGGCTTCATTGCAGCTTATGAGTGTTCCCGAGTAAGGTTTCGGGGCTTTCTCACTGAACCAGGTGCTCGTCTAGCTCGAGCTGTTACCTCTGATAGGGAGCCGTTTTCTCCAACAGGAGGGAAAGGGAATGTGCTCAAGGGGCTCTTTATCTGTTTGTTTTGGAGCTGAGGCTGCAGACTTTTTATGGGATGCCGGGGATGCCCCAGTCAGCAGCGTTGGTGCAGGCAGTTGATGTTTTGCAGAGCAGACTGGGAGCCCAAACGGAGCCTAAGAGGGTGATGTTTGAGGAGCTACGTGGCCTTTGTTGGTCCTGCTAGCAAAGCCTTTCATTACAGTCTCTTGTTGCATCTGGCAGGTGTACTTTAATACAGCAAAAATGTTACCAGCTGCTGTGCCCTGGCAGAAGAGGAAGAGACGAAAGCCTCTCCAAAGATCCCTCGGTGCAGAGAGGGAGCACTGCACTGCCTTAGTCGGTGGAACCGAGGAGGCTTTAATGCACTTCACCACCTCCACTTTCTCCCGTGAAAACCCTTTCCTGCAGCAGACGTTGTGCTCGGGGAGGGCAGCGAGGAGGGGAATCCGAATCCCGCAAACTCGGCCGGTTGCTCCTGGTGATAGGGCCTGTTGCCATGGAGCTGCGATGCCGATTGGCTGACCTGGCAGCCAATGAGCAAATCGCTTGTGAGAGCGTCATGCTTTAACCTTGCGGGGGGTCCGGGCTCGCGGTGCTCCCGCTAAAGCCCTGCGCGGGGGGGCAGCGTCGCGCTGGAAGGCGGCCCCGCCGCCCCTTCCCTCAGCCTGGTTTGCCGGCTTTAATTCCCGGTGGGAGCCGCAACCCGCCTTGGGCAGGGCCAGCTCTTCTGCCCCGTCGTCCCAGTGCTCGGAGCTGACTCGACTGTTCGCCGGAGCCGCGGAGCGGGGACTGTCGTGCCCGCCAGTGAACCGCCCGCCTCGGGATGTGCATTTCTGAGCCCTCAGAGCACTTTAACTCTGCTTCGCGTGTGATTGGATGTGTCTTGTTTCTAAGTATGCTTTCTTTATGTGTTATAACTAGCCTGAGGACGGAGGAGGCTGCTGCTGTTACGGCGCTGTCGGGGTTTCTCCTTGGCACTGAGGTTCTGCAGCCGTCTCTGTAGTGAAGAGCTCTGTTCCGATAATGTTGGTGACCTGGGCTGAGCCTGATGAGAGTTTTACTGTGCCCTGTTGTGAATGCCTTTTGGAGTGAGTCTCAGAAAGCCAAAAAAAAGAATTAGTTTAATAACCAAGGGAGGAGATGGAGGGGAAGTGAGTCGAGATTTCTTATCTTTGAAGCAAATTGCAAAACCTGGTCAAGAAGGCTGTAAGCATGCGAACTTGCTCCTGTGGTCGTGGCTTGGGCAGCGACTCAAAGTGGAGCCCACTCACGCTTGTTTCCTTTCCCCCTCAAAACTGAGAGGTGGCTTAACTCTCCTGCAGAGTGGGATGAGCTGCCTCAGATACTTCTGTCCTGTTGCAGCACAGGAGCGTGCATGTAGGTAGCTACAGCCAAGCAGCCATATGTCTCCTTTGCACCCTCATTTAGCTCACTGGGGTGTGTCTGTACTCTGAGAAACAAGGCCAGGAAGAGAGTGTATTTAGCAGTAGGCTTCCTGCCTTTCCCAGATTTACTGCTCGATCCATCCTAACTGTAAATGCAGAAGTTCCTTGCTTTTATCCCCTGCCTAACCAGGACCAGCTGCTGCCTGCATTGTCATGGCTTGGCAGCTGCAAACTGCATGTAGCAAGAAGGCAGCAGAGGTGCAATTCAGTGTTCCCCTTTGGGGTGAAGAGGAGGATGTAAATCTGTCCTGGCTACCCCTTCACCTGGCCCTTGGCGTGCACGCACAAAGTGTTCACACTGTCACTGCCTTAACTGGCCTGTTTACTTTGCCGGCCTCCAGACCCAAACAAAAAAATAAATGGCAGCTCACCCACCTTCTTTTGCTCTGTCGTTCGCTTTTCTTCCGCAGATTTTGTGGCTTCCCTGATGTTGCATCTATGTAATCTTTTTATCTCCCTGGCAGGGCACAGCTCAGTCCCACCCACCCCACCAAGTCCTCTGAACTTCCACTTTCTCTGCAAGCCGCTGTCTGTCACAGCAGATCATGTCTGCCACCCCCTCGCTGCATCCCACGTCTGTCCTGGGAGAGCGGGGCTGATTCATTCAGATGGAAAGGAAATCTCCTCTCTAAAGCATCGCTGTTGAGAAGCACTAGCAGTGCACATATCTTCTTTGAATTTTATGTGCAGGGAAGTATTCTGGAGGACTGCTGTCAGGGGTGGAAGCTTTATCAGGAGGGGGCAGCCTACAAATGTCAATTCAGTGGCTCTGAGTTGTCTTTTCCGGAAGAAGAGAGGGAAGACTGATACTCCCCTTGTTGCGATGCCGAAGTTACGTTGCAGTATGATGAGAAAAGATCCCATTACCCTTCTCAAATTTGGCTGAGGTGCTTGGCTTGGGGGGTAAAAACTTGTTATAGGGTGGCTGTTGCAAAGAGAACGAGCTGTACAAAACCTGCTCCTTTATTTTAGTGCAGAAATTCCCCCTTTAGATAAGTGTCATATATGCAGTTCAGGTGCCTTCTGCCTTCCTTTCCCTTCCCCAAATCTGCTACAGATCCTTCTGGCTTGTTTAAAAGCCAAGCCTCTGGCCTGGACGCAAGGCTGGAGCAGTTTCCTGCAGCATGGAACATTTTGGGGAGGGGGGAGGCAGAGTTTACCAGCTTTACCCCCTGCATAATCCAGACTCCCCCCAAGGAGGCTGGTGTGCAAATCAAGCAAGTGCTCCCTTTTCCTTTTCTGACCTAGTTCCTGTCGGAGGCATCGAAGCAGAGCATGACTCCCTCATGTGGGGGCTCGCCACCCCGTGCAACGTGCTTGCTGTGAACCTGGGAGCTCGGCTGCGGTTCCTGTTGGCGACCGCTGGATACCAGCCTGCCAGGATGAAGAGCAGACCCTGGCAGCTGGAGGATGGGTGCTTTGGTGATTCCCGAGGGAAGCTGCTTCCTGCAGGGGTGCTCCAGGAGACGCCTGCCAAGGGCATCGTCTGTGGTGCTGCACACTGTCCAGTGGGACCGTGCCAGGAAGGGCGAGGGAGCAGCAAGCGATCCACGCCGTGCAAGGATCTGCACGGATTAGCTTTTGGAAGAGCAGCCCGAGGTGCTCTCGCCCTCTCTTCCACCTGGCGTTTGAGGCCGCATACATGCTTGGAAACCATTAGCAGCCAGAAGGGAGAGGTGTTCGTAGGAGCGTCTTGCAAGGCTAACGTCAACAGCAGACTCTTCTCTCGTTCCTTTTCTGTAACAGGCTATCGATGGCAGCTGTTTTCTGCCGGGAGCCGCCAGTTTGGTTGCGGGACAGCCTGCTTGGTACAGCGTGGCGACGCTGGGCTGAAGGAGCCTGGCTCAGTACTGCAGCGGGCATGGGGATCTTGCCTGGTTATGTTTGTTCATCATTGCCCCTCAGGTGAGGAGAGGGCCTTCTGTAACACTTCCAGGTGTGCTACATCGGGAGCTGCTTACGGAATTAACAGTGGGTTTCCTGTAACCTTCCTGCCCCAGAATGAATGCACATGAACAGCGGCTGGACTCTTCCAGCAGTTCCCTCTAGTGCGAAATACCTTGTTTTCATACAGTGCTGGGATGTATCCGCTCCCCTACATCAATCCGTAGCATCCACAGTCACTCTCCTGCGGATATATGCGTCTGCCTTGAAACGTACTGGTCCCTGGGCATAAACCAGTGCAGCCCTGTCAGCTTCATCCGTGCCAGCTCTTTTTGCTTTCCCTGCACCCTTTTTCTGTGGATTTTCTGGGGCCAACGGGGGTGTTTCCCACACAGCCTCTAGGTGCCGCTTACTCATCAAGGCCTTGGATAAGTAACTTTTTCCCTTCCTGGTTTTCCCATCTGTGACTCTGAACTGATGGCAGTGAGTCTTATTGCTGGGGGAAAGCTCGTCGTAAGTGTAGGAGAGCCGATAATAGGTGCGAAGCAAAGCTTAAAGGTGCCCGTGGCTTCCTCCTTTTGTCCGTGAGCGTCCTGTCCCGTCCCCTGGCCTGGATCCAGTGCAGTGCTGGCAGCCCCCAGGCACACTTGCCGCATGGTGCTGTGGTTTCTCAGGCTGCAGCCCTGCCACAGAGGTTTGCCTGTAACACGCAGCGCTTTCCATTCACAACGGGGCATCTGCCCTGGATGGCTGAACAAGTTTGTTACAAATCCCTGTACTCTTTTGGTTTTGTTTTGTTTTGAACTTAATATTTGTTTGTTACAAATCCGTGAACTAGAAGCAGTTGACTGCGCTCTCTCCCTTTCTGTATCCAGAACTGGTTCCAGTAGCTGCAATAAGAGTCAAATACATGTTTTGTGTTCGGCAGCCCCCCAAATTAAAGGGGAATGAGGTTGAATTAGTTAATGAATATTAGCAGTTCCCATGCAGAGCCGAGAGTCGATACATCTCTGTGAGATCTGACTCTTCTTCAGCCATGTTCTGCCAAAGTAATTAATAAAACAAGTTGTTAAACATCAGCTATGTTTTCCGGTGCCTAGGCCTTTTGTTTGAGCCTCTCTGAAATTTAGGCTTCCCTTTTTCTTTTTGGAAACTTGTCTCAATGGGCCTGCCTTTTACCCTGCCTTTATCCAGCCTCCTCGCCTCTCATCAGGGCGAACATTGGGTTCCGTGCAGGCGGTGTCTCTGCAAACGTGTTTCTCGGTACCAGAGTCCCTCTGCAGCCCTGTGTAAGCCGGTTTAGACCTCACTCAGGCTCAAAGCGGCCTGCTTTGAGTTAGCCAAGAGGACTGACGTTTCAGTTCTAGACAATCGGTTTGGAATTAGCACTTAATTTGATGAATGGACGTGTGACATGTTCATTGCTCCTGTTTAAGACTGTCAGCAGGCTGAGGCACATGTTGCTGCCCTGTCTAGATTACGCTCTGATTCAGAGGTGGTTTCAGCGGCTCTGTGGGCTGCCTGTGTTCTTGCTGATCAAAAGGAAGCAATTAAATGCAACTTTGTCAGGAAGCATTAGTTTTTTATCTTAATTTGTAATTTGAGTGTTATTGTTTGGCTCACGCTTTTCCTGAAGTATCTAACCATAGGCAGCTAGAGAGAAGATAGCGGGGGTTACCTTATTTCACAGGAGGAACCAGAGCAATGTCTTGGGTGTGAGGCTGTTTTCTCACTGAAGATCTGACTAATTGCAAGAGGGACTGGGCTGGGGTTTGGGGAAAAAAACGCGGATTTTGTTGTTGTTGTTGTTGTTTGTCCCGGGGCAGAGCACACCCCCTCTGGTTGCCTGAGTTTATTTCACCTACTGAATTCCCTGCCGCTGGATGTTTGCTAGCATTAGGACCGCCCTCAGTCTCTCCTTCGCATCAAAGAAGTTCGAGGGCAGAGTGCCTTTGGGGACCTCTGTATATCTCAGAGGTTTGTTCAGCCCTGCGAGCGTCTCCAGGGTCCTGGGGAGAATGATGGAGCTCCTGCAAGGTTGTCCCCTCAAGCCAGGTGCTGCAAGGGGCTGCATCCACGGGGATGAGTGGGTGGGCTGACACTGGAGTGCTTGGGCTTGGATCTGCGTACACAACACGAGTTACAAGGAAATTACAGCCTGTACGTACAAGAGTTTGCGTTCCAGATAGAAACTCTCTCCACCTCCTGATTCCCTTCTACCCATTCTGTCACCTCTTCTGGCAGGTGCCCATTGCTACGTTGTAGGGCTCTGAAGATGTCAAGCAGCAACACAACACAGGAGTCTCTGGAAATAATGAAGGAGTCTGAAAAAAAGGTGGTTGAAGAATCTGTGAACAAAACCAAATATGTATCCAGGTCACCAAGCAAGGAGGAGGTGGAGAAGGATGGGGGGGAGGAGGTCAGCGTGCGCCAGGAATCTCAGGTGAGTGTGCAGACGAGTGGGTGGTCCCTTCTGCCAGCTTGAGAGCTGGGCCCTCGTCTTCTGCCTGGCAAACACAAGCTAGTTGCTATCCGTTCTAAAAGGGGCCAAAGCCTGTGCTGCCACCTCCCAAGGGGATACCGTGCTGTACAGACTGTGTTGTTCACAGGCTGCTCTCTTTCTCTTTAGCTGAATCTGTTCTGCTCAGCGTGGAATAATTTAAATATTCTTTGACCCTGGGAGAAAATTAGACTGGTGTGCTCCTGGGGGCACTTGTGCTCCGTCCCTAGGTTCTAGTCCCATGGCTGTTACCTCCCTCTTATTTCTTTCTTTGACCTAAGGATCAGTTAATGACTTAATGTGAAGTGAAGGCATCCCAGGGAGAGCTTAGTTTCAGGAATGGTGCTTGGCGAGTGGTTTGCTGCTGTTAAACATGCCCAAATAGGAAGTGAATGTTTTGAGATTTAATTTCAGCGAGGAAAAAAATCTGTGCAAGCATCATTTGGAGGGTGCTGGGACTCATTCCTACCGCTCTGCTCTCCTGTCACGTTCTTTTGGCTTAGTGCTGAGCATGAAGAAGTGTCCACCCTCAATAACCTGCTGAATGCTTCTGCATTTAAAGCTGGTGGCTGGCTGTAGATTTGTTCAACCACTGTGTGGGCAGACACCAGTGTTGCTCAGAAAGAGCCTGACTTTGGTCACTTTGTAATGTGGAATGTGGAAAGGTTTCTTAGAAGGTAGGGATAACGGATGACTCAGTGTCTCTTAAATCAGAGCAGCAGTGTGTGTGTCTCATGATCCGCTGTGTTAGAATCCCCTTCATGTCCCAGGAATGGTAGAAGACTTCCACTTATCCCACTTAGAAGTGTGTCATGCAGCTCCACCAGTATGCCCTGTGATCCCACAGTTGTGCTGGTTCCGTCAGAAACTGAGGTCCTGGGTCTAAGCTTAAGCTTAGCACTTAAGCTAAGTATTAACACTTAGCACTCAAGCAGTGTTTGCCCACCTGGGGCCTGACAGGATAGCTCTCCAGGTCTTCCTATTTGTACATGCTTCCACACTTGTCAGGCAGAGGTTTTCTTTAGACTCGTTTTACATGCTCAGTGTTGTGCTGCCTCGCACAGCAATTACCATTTACAGAGTACACGTTCAAATTAAGCTTCTTGCCTTCTTTTCCTTTCTCCACAGAGGCGAACTTCAAGTCATGGACATGCCAGAAAAAGAGCCAAGGTATGACCTTTTCTGACATCCTGTTCTTCTTGTGGCCGTTCTGAGCCGAGTTGTGATCTCAACCTTAGGATGGTACTCTCAAGTCCTTCCTGTCTCCAGAAGCAACATGCAGCACATGATGGTTCAGGACAGTAACTTTCCACACACAGGAGCATGGATGCTCCTTTTTAACACACACTTACCCATGAACGAACTGTTTGCTGCTATTAACTGCCACAGCAGCCACCTCCCCAGAGCCCAAAATGCCAGAAACGAAATTCAGAGGTGCCAGTGGAGGGACAGGGCAGTGCGTTGGCCTGTTGCACCCTCCAGTTAAAAACCAGAATTAAGTGGCTGGTTTCATGTAAGGCCCCTTTTCTTCAGGGAATACCACATTTGCTCCCATAACGATGGCACGTGCATGTTAGTGAATCCAAAACGTGATAGTAATAAGCACCAGGACACCACTGTTCTAGAATGTTGTTTGTAGGCAAAATCTTGGGCTAAAAATGCAGCCGTTGTGTGATTTATTTTTTTTTTAATTATTATTTTTTTAACCTTTCTTAGCCTTAACCCCAGTTTTTCTTTGCCAAATTTGATAATAACTACTGAAGCAGTTTACCAAAAGTGGCCGTGAATTTTCCAGGCTTGGCAGTTATAGAAACATAGCATAATCCAGGAGTCCAGCTAGGATTCATTTAGTCCAGCCTTTTACTCAAAACAGGGTCAGCTGTTGCATCTGACTAGGTTGCCCAGGGCTTGATTTTAAATCTGTGGCTGGGAGGGCAAAGGTCTCTTCCCCACCCTTTTTTTTTTTTTTTTTTTTTATCTTTCACAAAGTTCAAGCCCAAATGAAGACAGGCTCTGCCCTGAGGCATGGGAGAGAGGGGAGCGCAGTTAAATTTGCCGCAGGGGTTCTGCCTGGGTTTGTTTTTGATGAAAGTAATGTATGAAAGAGATCTGCTGCTTATGACCTACGCAATGTTCAGAAAAAATATTGTAATGGTTCTGTTTGGTCTTAAAAGCTGGGATTCTGTACAGTAACCGAACAGGCTGTGATTCCAGTTCCTGCCCTGGCCATTCCTAGGGCACCTCGGGCCTTTCTCCATATTGTTGATCCTGCCTGGGATCTCATGTGACTGGTTGATATATTTTTTTCCTGTTTGTCACCCAAGTGAGTCAACTTGCCAAGAGTCCTGAAAGTGCAGGTTTTATTTTAAGCATTTTCTCTAAGCACTGCCACATTACCCAAAATAACCAGAGTCATCAGGTCAGACAGGCAAGGTGTAAATGGGATGACAGCCTTTTAATTAATAACAGTAACAATCTTCGCATCTTAAAAACAGTAAAATAGTTGGTTTCAGCTATATCCTTTGTTAATGGTTTTAACTCTTACCAGGTGAGGAGGGGAAAGGCTGGAATTGCTCTGACTGAAGAGGTCAAAGGTTGCATGAATTAAGGCAGTGAACTTTCTCACCTAAACTTTGGTTGGTTCAAATCCTAATCAAAGACTGAAGGAAGAAAATAACTGATTTGCTCTAGGACTCCAAGCCTTTGTATATTCCTGTCGGCTGCAAGAAGCTGGCTTGGTAGTCCTCCTTTTTAGCAGTTTAATTAACAACGACTGCATGAGTGGCTCGGTCGTGCAGCAGCATGAAATTAAGTGTGTGCATTTTGGCTGAGGTGTCTTAACTCAACTCTTTCTTTTCCTTCTCCAGTCTAATTCAGAGCTTAAACTGGTCAGGAGTTTGGCTGTATGTGAAGAATCGTCTAGCCCCTTTGTAGATGGGCTGCTGGAGTCCCAGGTAGGCCTAGAATGAGACAAGCTGTGGAGTGTGGAAGGCCTGAAAATCCACATCTTGCTAGAAGTGATGTCCTGTCCCGGGCTTGTGCCTCTGAGAGCCAAGAGTTTCCCACAAGAGGCTGCTTTTGAACGAAGCAGTCACGCCTGTGAGCACTGCTCGTACGTGTACAGTAGTCACAGCCCTTCTCTTACGAGGAATCACCTGCATCAGCTCACTGGGCACAGCTCAAGTTGGGCAGGCTTGTGCCCCCAAAGATGGAATGGCTCTTTGCCTTCACAAAGCCTCCGGGGTTTTAGCCATGGGAAGGAAGTTTTTATGCAAGCCCTTTCCTTGCAACTCAGGCTGCGGTGACTGAAGGCAGGCAGCTCACAGAGAAGGGGTGTGCAGTGCTCTGCAAAGATGATCCCCGTCTGTGGTCACTGTGGGCAGGGACAGAGGACCTGAGGTTTGAAGGCGGGCAGCAGTCAGGGAGGCACTGAGAACCTGACTGCCCTGGCAAGAGCAGATGGGTTGAGCTTTCTCTGCCCACACAAGCTTTAGAAGCACAGGATGGTACAGTGTGCGGAGATCTGAGCTGGCTCACTGGAGATCGGGTTGTGGCTAGCTACAGCCCATCTTCGTTGAGCTGACGTGTGCTGCACCGTGCAGAGTCACCAGCTATAGTCAGTTTTAACTCGAATCCGAACAGCGCATCATCTGGCATTGCCTTTGCCAATCCTGCTGGCGTTTAGCATTTCTTCCCGTGGAGCAGAGTGAATCCTCAGGCCATGCTGGGCAGTTGCAACTCAAGAGAGGAGGTGAAAAGAAACATCAGAAAGCCCCATGTGGCACGGGGACCATTCATCACATCACATAAGCTTTTTGTTGTGTGTTCTGTTTTCTCCTCATGCCCTTTCTCTTTCCAGGTTAGACGACCAGGGAAGCATGTGACTTAGATTCTGAGGTGATCCAGGCAAGGCAGGTTTTCAGCAGTGACAAATGCTGCTGAGAGTCCCCTCAGAGCCTGCCTGAGGCTTCTCGTTGGGAGGAGGGTGGGGAGAGAGACTGCTTTGTCTGCTCCCGGAACGGGGCCTCTTATGAAATGTCTCAGACCTGTCACCTGAATCTCCTGCCTTTCCGTGATGCCTTTCTCGGCTGCCAACTTCTCCAGCCATGGCAGCGATTCCAGGGAGTGTCCAAGTGACTCAGACCAGCCTGGTTTGTTTTGTTCCAGGACATCATTCAGCTGCACGTTAGCTGCCCTTCTGACAAGGAAGAGGAAAAGTCCACGAAAGATGGGGCTGAGAAAGAAGAAAAAGACAAGAACAAAGAAAAAGCACCAAGGAAAATGCTGTCTCGAGGTCAGGTGCTCGTTTGAACAGGGCAGGTCCTGTCTTACCCGCTTTGAGGATTCCGCTGGCCGGTGGTACAGTTGTTGGAAGCAGAGCGGTTACCTCTGCTGATGACTGTACAGGAATGTATTGTTTTTATAACATCCCTTCTGGAGCAAAGCATGGAGAGGGAGGGGAAGGGTTTCCCTAGACCGGCACGTGCCCCAACAGACTTGCAGGCTTCCTGCATAGTTTATAGTGATCTGGTGGCTTTTTAAATGTGCAGATGCAAACCCAAGAACCCACTGTATGGATTTTTGCTTTCAGTTTAGATCTGATTTTATAAAACCTGCCACAGGTGGCAAGATGTGAGGTTGCAAGGAGCTGAGCTGAGTTTCTGCTGTGTGATACTGCATGTATGATTTTGGGGCGTAGCATTGGCTAAAAGATACATGTTTAATCTGGTGAGCAAATTGCACCTGAAATCCTTGTACAGACAGCAGCTCTGCACTGGTGCAGATTCAGTTTCACTTACTGTTTTTTCCACGATTACTTTTAAATTAAAAAGGGTGTGGGGAGAGGGGAAGAAAAGGGCCAGCGGGGCTTTCCAGTTAAATAGCCTGTGGGATCAAAGGTGCATACGTCGCTTGTACAAAAGTCCAGCTCCGAGTGGCTCGTTTTAGGGGCAAGGTTTCCTCCCATGAGCTGATCCGATCTCTCTCTCTCTCTCTCTGGCACCCTCCTAACGGGCCCTCGTGCTCATAGCGCCTTGTACGTACTGTACTGATCCTCCTGCTGCCCGCAGGGGAAGGGGTCTACGGTCCCTACTTTACAGACTGAGAAATTTGCCTTAGAGATTGTGTCCAGAGCCTGTGCTAGAAACTGGACTTGAGCCCAGGTGATACGGGTCCCAACCTGTGCATCTCTGTAACAAGGTGGGCTTTTCTTCCTCTCTTCCTGTCATGAATAGTCAGTGCTGAGAATGAGGCTGAATCTCCTCCGGCAGCTACGTGGGGACATCGTCCTCGTGTGCGTAGTGAGAGACACAACTCTTCCATTCAGTCCGTTCTATTGCAGTGTTTTGTTAATTTGTTCTGCTGCTGTTGTTGTTTCAGATTCCAGCCAGGAATATACCGACTCCACTGGAATAGATTTGCATGAATTTTTAGTAAATACACTGAAAAAAAACCCACGGTAGGTCCCTAGTCAGTAAAACAGCTTGCTGATGGAGTGAAGGGAGGGAGTACCTGGCGACAGATGCGACTTTGACTCTTAGACCTGTGGTGTTTGTGTGCATGTGTGTATATGTACGTATTTATTCATGTGTCTTAGGAGGAGGGGGGACCACAGCAACTACAGAAAGTACCTGAAAGTGTGTTTCACTTTTTGGAACTCAGAGAGTGTTCCTAGAGCTGGGGCAGTGTAGAAACAAAAAGCACAACTGTAATTTTATATACTGCAGTCAATCAAAACATGTAGTTGTGTATTATGGAGAGAGAGAAAGAGGAAAAATAATTCGTTTGAATGCAAGCACGAAGGAATCTTGATTGCTGTAAAACCCTTTCTATAAATGAGTCTCAAATACCAACCTCCAAAGGAGCTGCTGCTGTGTCAGTAATAAATGTAATCAAGCCAAATGCTGGCATAGGAATAGCAAAGCTGGAGTGTCTACCCGTGGAGCTTCCAGCAGAGCAGAGATTCAATATTACCAAAAGCCAAGCACTGTTAGCAAAACAACAACTTTAAACTGAAGAAAATCTGGCAATTTATTTACTGTATATGAAAAAATGTGGAGTTTTTTAGTTAATTCCTGTGGAGGATGTGTGAAGTCTGGTTAATAGTGTTGCTTGCTGTAGGTATTTGTGACTTTTCTCTGTTGCAGGGAGGGGGATACCGAGCAGAGGAAGCTGTGTTCCACTGTCTCTAAAGGTGACCTTTTCTTTTTTTCTTCTCTTGACAGGGATAGAATGATGCTACTAAAGTTAGAGCAGGAGATTCTGGAATTTATTAGCGATAACAAGTAAGTCACCATCAAGTTTGTGTCATGCCAAAGAGGTTTGTAACTTACAGTTCAGGAGCCTGGGCATCCAGGGGAGAAGGGAGTGCCTTACGGACACACTGGTTAGAAGGCCTGTTCTCTTGTACATCCTCCACTTCCTTTTGTCCGTACAAAAGGTTTCTGAGTATCATATTGATTGTGTGTCCATTGCTTTAACACCATATCCACTGTGAAGGAGATTAGTGCCGTTGTGCTTCTCTTCCTAGCATAAACTGGGGGTGGAGAAACCAGGGGCAGGATTCACATCCCAATAGGTGAGATAGAATAGGTGTCTGCAGCAGAGCTTGCAAACTTCTTTATCTTGTAGGATCAGAGAAGTCGCAGTAAAAGTACTAATTCTGGCTCCTGTTCCTGCTTAGAAACAAACATGCATTTCTGCACAAGCTGGTCTTGCTTCAGGGAAGGCCTATTCAACTTGAGCCCTTGAATCTGCCCAACTCTGCCTGGCAAAGCAGTGTAAGCCCATGCTCACGCTCAGTGTAAGAAGCAGCACTTGAGCCCTGACTGACTGCTTGGAATAGGTGGCATGGTCTGATCTGGGATCTGATTAAGGCATCTCTGGCCTTGATCTCTCTTCTGGTGTCAGATTATCATTGTCTGTTTCAAGGCCTTCTGAATTTTGATGCTTTCTTCTCTCTTCTCAGCAATCAGTTTAAGAAGTTTCCTCAGATGACCTCATACCATAGGATGCTGCTGCACCGGGTGGCTGCCTACTTCGGCATGGACCATAACGTTGACCAAACCGGGAAGGCGGTCATTATCAACAAGACCAGTAACACACGAATGTAAGGGGGAGGGAGGGAGAACAACTGGGCTGGCATCCCCTTCCCTCCCCTGCATGGTGCTACAGGACCCTCAGACACAGAGCCCTGGCAGGTCCAGAGCAGAACGGATTCCACATCACGTGTTTTTTGCCTCCGTTAAGAAGGGCAGGTCCCCTCTCTGGAAGAGAATCCTTCACTTCCAGTCCTAAGTGTATGTATTTGCAAGCCCTTTCTAGCTTTCTTTAGTTCTCAGAGAAGGGGCAGGAGCTCTTGTTGCCATCAGGCAAAGGAGAGATTTAATGCTACAAACATCTTTGTGCACCCCCTCACTCCCTGCAAAGCAGTGGTTTTATGAAGACGGTTCTATGCCCATTTTTGCCCTTCTAACAAGGGCTGGTTCTTCTTGCAGCCCTGAGCAGAGGTTCTCTGAGCACATCAAAGATGAGAAGAATGCAGAGTTCCCGCAGAGGTTTATCCTAAAACGAGATGATACCAGCATGGACCGAGATGATAATCAGGTAAGGGGTGGCAGTGGGGTACCTGCATACCTTGTGAAAGTCAAATGCGACTTTTCTAAGATGAGAACAACTCTAAATTTCTCTTGGGTTTCCTGCAGTACCCTTCTGTAATAGAAGCTACCACCCCACCCAAGCAACAGTATCTAGATATATCATGAAAACTTTACAAAATACTGTGGAAATGTACGAAGAATTTGTGTGGGTTCTATGGGGGGTACTTTTCTGTACCCTCAGTATCAACTGGTGGCTGGGCCAGGCTTTAAGGTGAAGCCTTTTGCTAAGGTTTCCTTGGAAATGCCCCAGAGCTGAGTGTTGCCAAGCATCTCTCCCACCCCTCCCCTGGGCCTGCAGCAAGTCGAGCTGTGAAGTCATCAGGACCTCGCAGTGCTGCTGGAAGGAAACTATCAGCAAAATGAAACACTTTGAGCTCAGCAGCATTGCCAGTCATCGGAGCTAAAAACCCTCCTGTATCTCTGGCTGCCTTCAGGCTGTCACAGGTGACACCACACTCCTAACGCAGCGCTAGCTTGTTCATCTGTGGCTGTTCTCCCAGCCTGTGTCAGACAGAATCTTGAATGTCAAAAACGGGGCAAAAGACGGGAGACCTCTTCACCAGGGATCTCATGCTCTTTGCTCTTGTAGCTCCCATCTTTACATCGCCCCAGCGTACCACTATCCCGTGCTTTGGGTCATGTTTCTGAACTTAAGTCGTCAGGATGGGGAGCTTGTCATTGCAATCAGTATCAGTTTCTGGTTTCCCCATGGTGGCACTCTGCAGCTGATACAGCTACCCATGAAGCACAGAATCCATGACTGAGCAGGAGTTCCCTGTGTTGACGTATGCTCCAAAGAGTGGCCTTTAGCTTTTGACCCCTGGGAACAGACTGTCTTTCAGAAGCACGTGGTGATATTCCTGATCTGTCCTTTCCAAATCAGGCAGAGTTCAGGCAGGGTGGTTGTGCATGATCCAGAGGTTGAGTGCACCAAGACCTTCAGGACGTTCATCCCTAGACATAGGTGTCCAGAAGGTAGGTTCAAAGGCAGAGGCTATGTCATTGCATCCAGGCATCATGCACACACTCCGTAATCCACATCCACTTACACTGCTACGTAAAAATATCGGCAGCTGACCGCACCCACTGCTCCCGTTGGCAACTGCTGACCCGCTGAGATGTGTTTGTCCCTTCAGATCAGACTCCCCTTGCAGGATGGGAGAAGGAGCAAATCTATAGAAGAGCGAGAGGAAGAGTATCAGCGGGTCAGGGAGCGGATATTTGCACGAGAGGTAAGCTTGGATGACTCACTTGCCAGATACCCTCCTGGAACTTTGTGGCAGAGAAGGTGTCCTTGAGTATACCAAGAGGTTAGATCTCATCATTGCCTTTTCTACAAATTTTCCAGTGTTCTTGGTATCTGCCATTGAATTCCAGCTCCTAACAAATATGTCTAAGACATTAAGATAGAGGAGCCGCACCTCCACTCCCCAGTCTGCTCCTTCCCTAAACTGCCTGTTTCAGGGGGCAATAGATGTGTGGGGACAGACAGAGGAGGCAGTTTTGCTCCTTGCTGCCCAACAAGATATAAGCTTAACAGTGGCATTTCTGGGATGACTAGCAAATAAATCGATGAACCTGAAAGGAGCAGCAGCTGTATCCCCCAGCTTCTCTCCAGTGCTGCAGCTTCGACCTTCTGACCAAGCAGTGTTGGCCTTGGAGCACAGGATGAATCTGAGCAGTACATTTATTGTCTTTCTTAACAAAGTGTCCAGCTTGGTTATTGCTTCCTTCAGATCTCTGCTGCCTACGTGGAACTTCTCTAAGCTGGAGCTGTGTTCCTTGCTCACGTCCAGCTCAGAGAGGCTGCTGTGCTCTGCTGTGTTGAGTACTGTCTGCCAGCTGGAGGCAGCTCTCCATGCTGTGCCAAGTGGCAAATGATGGAATCAGGGACAATTCCAAGTGCCTTTCTGCCGTGGATCATGTTCAAAGTCCAGCTCCTTGCCCGCTGCTTTTGAGCATCTAGGGGACAACGGCTTCAATTTGTCCGAACGGGAATTGCCATGTGCCTGCCCAAGGAGGATGTTAAGGCAGCCACTGTGCTGAGTCCCTAGTCAAGTCACCAGGCTTCAGCTGATGACTCTCCAGCCAGTTGTGATCATGGACTTGTCTTACATGCACAGGCCCAAAGCCGTCCAGACATGTTAGTAAGCGGCTCTGCCTATAGCCCTGGACTAGAGCAGGTGCTGTCCCATGGTAGCACAACACTGGGCAGGCATGTACTTACCCTTGCTTTGTGTTCATGGGCTTTGCATCTGACTTCCAGAGGCAGGGGTGACTATCACAGCGTGGGCTGGGCTGGCTTGGAGCCCTTGCCTTTTTTTCATGGCTCTGGTAATTGTGCCTGCATTTAGCCAGTAAGGACCCTTGTGTGTCTGGCCTTGATTGTTCCGTTGACAAAGCTACCATCAAAGCTGCCTTAAAGCAATGAAGTAGGGAGTTGAGGACTTGGATTTGCAAACTCTTGAGAGATCTCAGGGTTGCAGGTATCAGGGAAGGTTCCTAACGGGCCTGGATGGAGAGCCAAATGGGACTGAGAAGGCTCAGCAAGACTCCCGAGTGACCATGTAACTGGTGCACAACACAAACTGTGTTTGAGTCCCATACTGTTAGTGCTTTGCTCCTCTTTGCTTTGAAATTGCCTGGGTTTGTGGCTTTAAAAGTTACTAAGTCTCCCTTTTCTTTCCTTCCCGTCTCCATGTCTTTTTCTCTGCTTCCAGACTGGCCAGAATGGATACCTCACTGACAGCAGGTTAGTACTGGTTAGCAGACACTATTTGTATCTCTGGCTTTCTCTGCGGAGGACTGCATGACTTTGTAATGATGCTTTTTTCTGATGTTAACCGACAGAATCTCCAAAGAAGGCTTTTCTTCTAGTTCTCACAAACGGAGGCAGATTTTTAGGTATCTCTGTGTGACCTATTTTGTACCTTGTCCTGCTGAGTAAGTTTGCCCCATGCATGGCTGCTTGTGAAGTTATTGAAGCTGTATTTTTTGCAACATCAATTTCTGAGTCCTTTTTTGCTGATTCATCAATTAAAATGGAGGGGCGGAAGGTGGGAATGGCAGGGAGGAATGGGGTAGCCAGAGGATTCCAGCAGTTTTCAAACCATTCTGCCTCTTGTTTCCCAAAAGGATAGGAAAGCCCCTGCCCTTACAGTGACAGGATCAGCATCCAGATGATGTGGGGTTGTCCCTAATCCCTGATTATAAAGGCTGGATTACTTACTGGTGGCAATGAAGTGACTCAGGCTTCCAGAGTATGCTGCAGAGGGCACTGGGAACATGTTTGAGCAGCATTTTCTTATTAAGTAGTCTTCCTGTGGATGAAAGGGCTGGAAGGATGAAGTTAGTCTGATGAGTCACCTTGCACAGACCCCTGCTGCAGGGGGCTGCTGAAGGTATGAGGATAAAGAACAGGATGAAAATGGAGAGACCCTCATGCCTGCTGTCCTCTTGTTTGATAGCCAAAGCTGTAGAGATGAAGCATCTCGGTGTGTGAACAGGATGGGAGGATCTAAGCAAGTGTACTGTCGTGGAAAACCAGGTGTCCTCAGCACAGTTACAGGGACTGTGTCCTGGAGTCTGCCTGTGGCAGTGGTGTTCAAGGCAAGGGGTATAGTTTTCAGATCAGCCATGGGGCTTTAGTAAAACTCACCCAGCAAGTGGCAAAAAACCCGTTGCTGATGTGATTGCAGCTTTAGGAGCTGAGCTGCAGCCAGGGCTGCACTAGGAGCTTTTCTGACTGTTGTGCCTTGTCCCTAAAGAGCTTGGCTAACCTGCTGTCTTTGTTCTGTGATTCCCGTAGTGGGGAGAGGGAGAATATGTGGGCCTTGGGACCATTTTGAGCTCTGGACAGAGACAGACAAGCTCTCGAGGAGATTGAGGTTCCCTCAGTGATGGTGTGGGAGATGATGTCCGTGTGAGCTCCAGAGCCTTGCAACCCTCAAAGCCTGGCATTCGGAGCAATACAGCTGTTTCACTGGCTTGAAAGTCCTATATTAATGCTGCTGAAGCACAGATCTGATTGCAGAGAGCTCTCTGCTGGTAGACACGCTTGGAAACAGGCTGAAGTAAGGCTAATGGAGAGAAAGGCATGGCTGAAGCTGCTAGGGCAGCGCTCTCAGAGAACAAGGCTGTGGTAGTGTGCCTGGAGTTTGGAGAGCATTCACAGGAAAAACAGAACCGTTACGCTGCTGGGTTAGCAGTTATCAGCTTGAGAGGGGTCTTGCTTCTCGAGGAACTGGAGTTTGCATCTGAGTCAGAACAGAGGCCATGACATGCCCCTTCCACACACACACACGCAAACAAACGCTGCCCTCACCTCTCTGACCGTCCCCAGGAGCAGCCTTCAGAGTTTAGGTTGGAGAGAGCCCGAGAGCTTGACAGTAATTCTTGTTAGGTCAACTGCCGTTTGGGGTTTGAGGCTGCGTAGCCCAATTCCTTCACCTCTTTAGGGATATAACCATTGTACTGGTTTTCTTTGGCTCTCACATGCTCCCAGCAGCCCAGGACATCATAGAATCATAAAATCAATAAGGTTGGAAAAGACCTCTAGATCATCAAGCCCAACCGCCAGCCCAACCCCCCCAGGCCTCCTAAACCGTGTCCCGAAGTGCCACGTCTACACATTTTTTGAAGCCACCCAGGGATGGTGACTCCACCACCTCTCTGGGCAGCCTGTTCCAATGCTTGACCACTCTTTCAGTAAAGAAATTTTTCCTAATCTCCAATCTAAACCTCCCCTGGCACAGCTTGAGGCCGTTTCCTCTCGTCCCATCACTAGTGACTTGGGAGAACAGACCGACCCTCCCCTCACCACGACCCCCTCTCAGGCAGTTGCACAGAGCCATAAGGTCTCCCCTCAGCCTCCTCTTCTCCAGACTAAACCCCCCCAGCTCCCTCAGCCGCTCCCCATCACACTTGTTCTCCAGACCCTTCCCCAGCTCCGTTGCCCTTCTCTGGACACGCTCCGGCACCTCCATGTCCTTCTTGTCCCGAGGGGCCCAAAACCGAACCCAGCATTCGAGGGGCGGCTCCCCAGTGCCGAGCACAGGGGCACCATCCCTGCCCTGCTCCTGCTGCCCACACCATGGCTGACACAAGCCAGGATGCTGTTGCCCTCCTTGGCCACCCGGGCACACGCTGGCTCGTGTCCAGCCGCTGTCAGCCAGCACCCCCAGGGCCTTCTCCGAGGGCAGCTTTCCAGCCGCTCTGCCCCAAGCCCATAGCATTGCATGGGGTTGTTGCAGCCCAAGTGCAGGACCCGGCACTTGGCCTTGTTAAACCTCACCCAGCTCAGCTCGGCCCATCGATCCGGCCTGTCCAGATCCACCTGCAGAGTCTTCCTACCCTCGAGCAGATGGACACTCCCTCCCAGTTTGGTGTCATCTGCAAACTTACTGAGGGCGCACTCAATGCCCTCGTCCAGATAATGGATAAAGATATTAAACAAGACTGGCCCCAAAACTGAGCCCAGGTAACACCACTTGTGACCGGCTGCCAACTGGATTTAGCTCCATGCACCACCACTCTCTGGGCTCAGCCACCCAGCCAGTTTTTCACCCAGCAAAGAGTACACCTGTCTAATTCATGAGCCACCAGCTTCTCTAGGAGAATGCTGTGGGAGACAGTGGCGAAGGCTTTAATGAAGTTCAGGTACATAACATTCACAGCCTTTCCCTCATCCACTAGGCGGGTCACCTGGTCATAGAAGAACATCCCCTCAGAAGTTCCTTCCATGCCTATTCCATGCCCTCCACAACTGTGTGGAGCTGCTGCCAGGCTCAGCCTGCAGCGTTACGTGAGCATCTCTTCCAGTGTTGCCTTCCTCACCATTCCTCCCCAGTGAAGGCCCAGGAACCCATTTCTGTGCTTATGATCCTTAGCTGGGCTGATAAACCAGGCTCACTGCTTGGGATGCTTTGCTGATACTCTCTAAAGTCCTGCTGTGGCCAGACCAGGCCTGGGGCTAGGGGAGGGCGATCAGTGGGAGCACAGCTCTGAGCATAGCAACATCCCAGCATGTAGCTGTTCCAGCTGGGCAGAAAGCCTTACCGGGGCTGGTATGGAGAGCGGTCTCACAAGATCTGTCAGCCTTGTCCCAAGGGCCAAGGCCTCTGTTAAAAGCTCCCTGTTCTGAGACAAGGAGAGGTTTAGCAAGGGGTCATGCCCTGACCCTGCTGGCATCTCTTCCAGGCTGGGATCTGGCTAGGGAAAACGGCCAGGAGCCAGCTCTCAACATGTGCCAAGGAAGATCAGCAGTGTCTGGGTCTTCACAGTGCATGCCCAAGAAAACTGTGACCCAGGGGGTTGGTTTGCTGTCGGATCCCTATACAAAGTGCCAACTTGCTGTGTCACGAGCCAGCTGCTGACTGGGCTCACCGCCCTGGGGCGACAGTACTGATGCAGCACCTGCAGCTCCTGCTGCTGCCCCTTCCCACTGGAGGTGCGGTCTAACTCCTCTGGTCTCTGCAGGGGCAACCGGGACAGTTTGAACCGGGCCTCAGGCAGCCGCCAGAGCAGCACAGAGAGTGAGATAAAGTCACTGGAGCCTCGGCCGTGGAGCAGCACAGACTCGGATGGCTCCATCCGCAACCTGCGACCGCCTGTTACCAAAGCCAGCAGCTTCAGTGGCATCTCCATCCTCACACGGGGGGACAGCATCGGGAGTAGCAAAGGCAGCACTGCCAGCAGAACATCCCGAGCAGGTACTGTACTGTGTCCCCTGCAGACCTGCTGCCAAAGGGCACCTAGCAGACATAGTCTTTGGGTTTGGGGACTGGGGCTCACGATGCTCTGGTCAGTGACTCTGGTTAAAATGGGACATGGTTGGCATCACCTGAATATATTCAGTACCTGGGCGGGGATGTGTCAGTTGGTTCATCATCTGCTTTTTCAATACTCACCATCAGATCTTCCTTCCCTTTAGCAGAGTTATCTAAGACAAAGGGCATTGTTTAGTCCCATACCCTGGAACTCAAACTACCAATTTTCTGTTGTTTTCTCTCCCCTGCTGTGCCACAAGTTACGTTGCCGTTCCTTTCTGCTCTCCAGAATCCCTCACAGCCCTAAGGAGACTTAGTCAGGGTGAACCATCTGGCGCTTTTCCTTGCTTTCCAGCGAAGGAGGTCCAGGGAAGGGTGTCACCAATTAGTCTATCAGACGCACAGTCTATCTCATCAGACAAAGACTGCATTAATTGGTATCTGCCTACGATGTTCCCTCAGAATGATTCACTAGACTCCTGAGAGCGAACGTAACAGCAGGGAGCTGGGCCTGCAGCTCTTCAAGGGCTGTTGAACACAGCTCAAGGTTTCAGGAGCACCAAAGGGAATTAGGATCACAAGTCCCTTTGCCTGCTTCAGATCAGTTCTTCCTTTTCCATCTAGGTAACAAAGGGTAGCCCATGCACAGAGGATGTTGTTGTAGGGCATCACTGGTGATCTGACAACAGCTTCCTGAGAGCATGTGTGCTGCACTTGGCAGGGCACCAGCCCTTCTATCGGTGGGGAGCAGAGTCCTTTATTTTCAGCTGACTGCTCGTAAAAGGCGTTTGGGGAAGAGGCAGCAGAGGTCTTTGCTCTCATTTTAATGGTCCGGTGATAACTGAGGAGCCATATGGTAGCTGGTTACAATCGCTGTGCAATATCGATGAGCAAAATACAGTGTTGTCTCACTGTCTAGCTTCCTCCATTCTCACTGGTAGGCAGCAGGTCCCCAAATGTCTGAGAGCTGTCATTTTACTGGGAAGGGGAGGCAGATTGGTGCTTCTGGGTGATTAGGCCGCACCACAAGAACCCTTTCAAATAAAAGGGATGGATCTAAAAGGCAGCCAGGCTGCTGTTCTGGCACCCAGGCTGGCTTTGAAAACCACACATTCATCTTGCCGTTTGAAGGTGCCTACATCATCTGTTGGGACCCTGTTTCCATTGTGCTCAGGGCTGCACTTATTCTGATTATTGCAGCCACCTCCGGGACTGATTCATCGACTGATGGGAGCAGTTATTTGAAGATCTGTCCCAGCCATGTGCAAAGCAGAACAAGAGAGGATCTGCTTCTTTCCTCTTTCTGTATTGTTCCTCCAGGTATCCCCTGGGAACCGGAAGCCAGTTGCTCTCCAGGCTTTATACAATGGCGAGTGATTAGAAACATCCTGGGGGGGGGGGGGGGAGCACAGGACTTTTCACTTGGGGAGAAAAAAAACGCACCACCCTCCATGTCCTCATGTTTATTCTGGGGGGGAAGAAGTGCTTAGGACTGTGGGGCTCTTTTCCCATCTCGGCATTCAGCCCCTGGGCAACTGTCAGCAAAATATTTCCTTTTTTGCACCATGTGGCTGATGATACAGACCTCCGTAGCAGAATGCCTGAAGATTAGCTGTTGAAACGCAGTAGATCAGAGGCAGAATTAGTTAAATAGCAGCTACTGGGCATCAAGTAATGGTTTCACAGCCTTTTTATTTCTGGAAGTAAGACTGAAATACTGAGGAGAGCACTTCCCAGCTGGGTGCCCTGCAGCACGTATCGCACTCCTTCCTAACAATTTTTCCTGCCATGGGAAGGAATTGCTTTCAGCCTGCCACCCCCTAGCCTTTTACTCAGAAGATGTGCATGTGCTGGGTCTGCGTGCCCATAAAATAGCATTCCCTCGCTCCCCCCTCTGTGCTGGGCAAGCACTCAAACAGATCGTGACGACATATTAGTGTCCAAGCATGGGCCGTGCCTAGCTGCAGAGCTGAGCTGTGACTGGGAACAGCTCTCCAGCTTCTTTCCACAGACTGGTTTATGGTACTGAGCTGACATGAGTGTGTACCAGCTGTGGAGAGTCAGGGTGTGTACGTGGACATGGAGAGGAGAAGGGTACAATCACTTGGAGTCCTGAGGGTGTCAGCACCTTGGTTTGCTGTGAAGCAGAGGCAAACTAGTGGCTTAGCCTGCAGCCTGCTCGCCCTGTCCCCTGCGGAAGCTCCCGTGCGGACAGCAGAGAATGCAGCCTGGCTGCAGTACAGGAGGTAGTGACAGGATCTAGCCCCCACCCTCCCCATCCACACATCCGTGTTTTTCTCGCCCAGGTACCAACTCCGCTATGCCTTTCTCTGTTCAAGGTTTGGTACTAGGTGCCTCTGAAGCATGCAGCCAGTCCCCTTCTTCACAGCCCAGCCGTGGCCTCCTACCCTGCACAGCCCAGCAGCCTCAACCACAGCCGCCCCAGCAGCCACCACCACAGCCCCAAGGACTTCCACCTGCAGCCCAGCAGCAGCCAGCCATGAGTAACCACATGATATCCCAGGTGAGTTGCTGCACAGTGTCCTGCAGGGCTCCGTAAGCTCCTTGGGCACGCAGGGGGGAGGTAGAAGCAGAGCCAGCATACGGCCAAGGTGCTCTGGACTCACGCTTGCCTCGTGGGTTTTGGGTGTCCCTCGCACTTCCTGCCTGTTAGGGAGTGACAGTCCCTCTGTGCTGTTGGCAGAGAGCAGGAGAAGGTCGGGGGCCTTGCGGTGCCTGAATACGACGCTGTGCGACATCGCAGCTTGCCAGCCTCTTCTGTATCTGCTCAGGGTTAAGTTCTGGAATCAGTTGCCCTCCTGGTGAGGGACCATCACAAACGGTAGTTGAGTTTGGGCTCCCCAGTGCTGGTCGCCTGATATCCTCTGGGGAGAGGCAGACCTGGAACGGTGCCTGGGTGTATTCTCCAGACCCTCCCCAAGTTAAGCCTAAGCCACGTTCCACAGCCTGCAGGGCTACTTCTGAGGACGGAGCCCTCTGGAAAGCACTTGTGGCTGTCATTCCTGCATGCTTCGTTCTGCTCCTGAGGCTGTAAAAAACCACAGCACAAGAGCTGTCCCTGTATCACTACAGGACTGGGGAAGGGGTGGGAGCCAGCCCTGGTGCGCATGTTTGGAGAGCAAAGCTGCCTCATGTTCAGCGGGTGGCG
The DNA here is from genome assembly GCA_013389905.1 of Sula dactylatra. Lineage (NCBI taxonomy): Eukaryota > Metazoa > Chordata > Aves > Suliformes > Sulidae > Sula > Sula dactylatra. The sequence goes on from WEKW01023998.1 coordinate 113,082, forward strand.
AGCTGGGTGGTGTGCACGGGAAGTCTCAGTACCTTCCCGTCCTGCCCTATTCAGAGCCGCGTGTCAGTGCTGGACCTCGGCCTGCCTACGAGTTTTATAGGGATCCTTCCTGGTGCATCATCTCACACTTATGGTGTCTCCTACAGCAAAGAACTGCAAGTTACACTGGAGGTTTTCAAGATGCGACTGGACAGGGACAGTGCTAGATAATCTGATCTAGGCTCCCTTTCCCATGAAGTGTTGGACCAGATGATCTTCCATGGTCCCTCCCAACGTGGGCTGTTCTATGATTCCAGGTGTTTTCAGTAGGGATGGGAGGAGGAAACAAGCCTCCTTGAACAGCTTTTCCTGCAGAGAACACGAACAGCTCCTTGCTGTCTGTTGCTGTCTGTATGAGGATGCGGGAAGCTTGTAGTTCTTGGGCCCTGGACTGGCTCCAGGGTTGTGGATCTGTTTGCAGAGGATACCGAGACTCGAGGGAGAGGTCTCAGTTCTACAGATGCGGTGTCTCCGAGGTAGCCAGGGTACAGCCCTACGGCTATCAGGAGTGTCTGGCTGGAGCTGTAGCATGGTGTGGGACAGAGCACAGTGCCCTGGGTGGGAGGTTTGAACGCACAGCAGGCGTCTGGAGCATGTACAGGATCACTGTGTCTTGCTGGGGTTTTATTTTGTATCTTCTACTGTTTGGCTGTTCTAATCGTTCAGGTCCTGGAAAAACTTTCTCCATGTGTTTGACTGTTGGTGAAAGGTCTGAAAATGCACTGTCCCCCGTGCGCGTGCACCTTCTGTTTCACCAAAGGTCAAATGAAATGATGAAAAACAAAAGCCAAAGACGGTGCTGACCACGAAAGGTTCGGTGCCCAAAGCACAGTATGTGGTGTTTGAGTTAGGTGTTGTCATAAACAGGCATCAGCAGGTCCTCCCAGTGAAAAAGTGAGAGGGGCCCCTACAGAAGGCGAGAGCGAAGAAAAGACATTAGCAGCAGGAAAGGCCAAGAAGCACTGCAGAGGGAGCTGGGAGTCAGTGCCACACACAAGTGGGCAGTGGAGTGGGAGAGGCACACAGCTTGTGCTGGGGGGAAGTGGCTCTCCTGCTGCTGTTGGCCATAGCTGGCCTTTGTGAACTCATGTCACTGTTGATGCCAGGCAAGAGCTGCTTTGCGGACATGGTCAGCCTTCCCAGCTTCCACAAAGCAACTGGCCGGGCCGTGTGTCTTCACAGAGAGATGAATGCTCCCCCATTCTGGTCTCCGTGCTTTCCAACCCTCTGCAATGCCCCCCTCTGTGTGTTTGCAGTTGGCTCAATTGACTAACCTTGTTGTTCCTTCTTTCTCTCCTTCCTCCTATCCTTCCTTTCCCCACCGCCCTTTTCCCACCCAAATCTCTCTCCTCCACTCCCTTCTCTGCTGGTCTTAGCCGGTCCCAGCGCTGCAGCCTGTTCAGTATTCTCCAAGCTCCTGCCCCCAAGTCCTCTTGCCAGTCTCTCCACCCCAGCAGTACAACTTGGTATAAACCCCATTTCCTCTTCTGCACTGTCTCTGTTGTACTCATGTGCTGTGTTTGTGTTGTATGAGCTTTTGCTAATCAGGTATGTTGCGGACACTGCACCCAGTGGGTTTGGGATTCATGGAGACTCTGAGATGCAGTGGGGTCAAGGCAGTGGGATGCCTGAGGCTGTGGGACCCGCCAGGGCTGGGCACTGCTGGAGTGGCTGATCTCGGAAGGAGCCTGGGGAGGAGCAAGTGCCAAGCCCGGAGCTCCACCAGGAAGCAATGCTTGTGCCCAGCACTGGGGTCCAGGGGCCGTGGCTGCCCTGTGGTCTCAGTCAGCCCCTGTGTTGTCTCCGCCGGGTCTTTTGGGAACGGCGTGCCCCATGGGACGTGGCCTCTGGGCTGGGGCCACCCCTGCCTGTGTGGGGCCCCGCATGTCACCAGTGTCCGCTGAGCATTCGGGCCCCCCCAGCAGCTCGCATGTCCCTACCCCCTGTCCTGCAGAATGCTCTTGGTCTGTGACTCATTCCTGGGGACCTTTCTTGGGCGAGCTCCTCCACACAGAATAGGGAGAAGGGGTCTGCAATCTACTCAGCAGAGCTGTGTCCTACATGGTATTGTCCTACATGCTGTCCTCCTCCATCCTTCCCACTTATCCCCAATGCAGGCCGATGAACTCAGCAACCCCTTCGGGCAGATCAGCCTCAGCCGACAGGGCTCTGCGGAAGCACCAGATCCTTCCTCCGCTATGTTCCAGTCATCCCTCATCTCCCAGCATCCTCAGCAGACAGGATTCATCATGGCAACCCCTGGGCAGCCTATTCCCACCTCCAACTACTCCGCCTCAGGGCACACGGCCCCCACACAGCAGGTGCTGCAGCCCCAGGGCTACATTCAGCCTCCCCAGCAAGTAAGGACATGCGCAAGCCTGGAGGGGATGTGCATCTCTGCCCAAAGCTGTCAGGCAAGGGGCTGCTGGGGAGCAGTCCAGAGAACAGTTCCTTGAGAGTGGGTCCCCTCTTTTTCTGCTGCTCATTTGTGATGGATCAATACACGGGCCCAAGCTCCGGGTCGGCGTGCACCCTTGCTAGGCACAGGATGATCTCTGACCCCTTGTCCCTCTGAGCTCACAAGGCACTTACCTGGGGACCCTTCTGGCCATTCCTGGCTCCTAGTGTTGGGGAGGGACAGTGACCAGACTCAGGGCTGACACCTCTAAGCTCTCTTTGGGGTCCTGCAGGGCATTATGACCTCTAGGATTGTTCCCCTGAGCTCTGATGAGAATTGTACCTACTGTGCTCTTGCACTACTGTGCTGGGAAAGGCTTGGATGTGGAGGCTGGGAGGAGCGGGAAGGGGCTGCAGTTCCCTGAGGAGCTATCATCTGGCCAGAGCCAAAGCCCTGGTTGGTTTCCTTCGGCAGAAGCCAGGCCAGGTGAGAAAGAAAACTGGTCCTGGGGGACCAGCTTTCTTGGTCCCGCTCCCTCTTGTGTTCTGATCACCACGTTTTCTTGATTCTGATAGATTCAGGTTTCTTACTACCCTCCTGGGCAGTACCCGAACTCCAGCCAGCAATACCGATCTCTCAGTCACCCAGTGGCCTACAGCTCCCAGCGCACTCAGCAGCTCCCCCAGCAGTCCCAGCAGCCTGGTAAGGGGGCACAGAAGCGGGGAGGGGGCATGTTTCCCTTTCTTGCCACTCTTGTTGGCCCTTAAGGATCTCCCATGCACTGTCTGGGGCCAGGCTGCTCTTCCCTGGCTCCCCCTCTTTGCTGGACTTGCTGGCTATAGAGTGCCTCTTGACTGTGCAAAGGAAAGATGAAACTTGGCCTGGCTGCAAAGGCTGTTGTAGTCTTTGTGCTCCCTCTCAGCACGTAGCACGCACTGAGGTGCTGCAAGGCGGATTTAAAGCCAGGAGCTTCCTTCAGGTCTTTTTACGTCTGCCGTAAGGGAAGCCCTTTTCCCACTCGTCAGCAAGAGATGGGGGCAAAGCAGTTCTTGAGCCCTTACATGCCAAGTGTCAGGCTGTCTCCTGTGGCCAGCCGGGAAGCTGCTCCATTTAAATGCTGTTCTGCAGGTTTACAGCCAATGATGTCCAACCAGCAGCAAACATACCAAGGTGTAATGGGAGTGCAGCAGGCACAGCCCCCGGGGCTCCTCAACAGCCAGAGGAACAGCATGGGGGGCCAGATGCAGAGTATGATGGGAGTGCAGCAGGCGCAGCCCCCTGGCCTTCTCAGCAGCCAGAGGAGTGGTATGGGGAGCCAGATGCAAGGCCTGATGGTCCAGTACACTCCACTGCCTTCGTACCAGGTAGGCATCCGTTGCTCTCCCATGAGGGGCTGCTGGGGAGGGAGCCTCAGCTGTGCAGGCCTTGCAGGAAGAGCCTGTTCCTGCGCCTGAGTGATGGAGCCAAAGACGGAGACTTAGTCGCCTTGAGAAGATAGTGCATGCTTGCCAGCTTGGGGAGGGCACATCCACATTTGAACCTGTGTGGGACATACCTTGAGAACGAGGACTGAGTGCGGCTGGTCCCTTCGCCAGTGTGTTTACAGAAGAGGTGGGAGGGGCTGCCCTTGCCGGGGCAGGATTGCTCTGGGCTGCAGCAGAGAACCCTCTGGCATCTCCTCTACTTTGCCGGTGTCTCTTTGGGGCCACTTGTCCCTGCTCCTGCTCTGTTACCTGTCATTCCACAGGGCTGCTTCTTTCCTCCCTGCACAGGTTCCTGTGGCCAATGAGTCCCAGAGTGTGGTCCAGCAGCCCTTCCAGCAGCCAGTGCTTGTGCCAGCCAGCCAGTCTGTTCAGGGGGGGCTTCAGGCTGGAGGGGTACCCATCTACTACAGTGTCATCCCAACTGCCCAGCAGAACGGCACCAGGTAAAGTGTCTGTATCTCTGGCCTGCCTTGGGGAGAAAGGGGTCCTTCTGCCCTGCTGAAAGGGCATAGCATCCTACTCCTGCAGCTAGAGGAAGTGGCTGGGTGCCATAGATGCTGGTCATCTCTTGAGCTTGCCCAGTCCTAGCTCCCGTAGTCAGCGCTTCCTGGACACAGCTGTCCTGCAGCATGCGGTGCTTCCTGTGCTCCTCCAAAGGCAGCTGTGTTTCCATCCATCTCAAGTACTGAGGGAGCTGGTGGTTGCCTGCACAGATGGGCAGGCTGTCTCTCCCCAACCCCAGCAGCTCACCAGAGCCCTCTCTGCTTCACAGCCCTTCGGTGGGGTTCCTTCAGCCACCTGGCTCTGAACAGTATCAGATGCCACAGTCCCCATCACCCTGCAGCCCGCCACAGATGCAGCAGCAGTATTCAGGTAAGAGGGGCCACCGGTCAGGGTTGGCACTGATTCTGCACAGATTGTATCATGTTTTGTAGGGGCTCCAGTGAACAGAGCTGCCAATTCACAGCCAAGTGTGGCAGCTTCTGTGCGATGGGTTTCCTTAGTCTTACCCGTGGCCCACTGGGAATTACCAGGACGTGGCACAGCGACTTTGCTCCAGGCTGATGGTGGCCTGTGCCTGGCGTCCCCTTGCCGTGGTGGGCAGGCAGGGTAGGAGCGGGTGGAGGGAGCTGCTGTGGGCTGCGTACTCCCTCTGCTGGCAACGTGGCTTAGTGTCACCAGGGCAGCCCATGGGACCAGGGAATGCCATGGATGAGAGGTCACCCGAATTGCCTTCAACTTGTCCCCTCTGCTTTCATTTCTCCTGGATTAAAAGTCATCACACTCTGATGTAAGCTGCGATATCAGAGAGGGATCCTGACCGGGTCTTGGTGGGGCCTTTTTTCAGGCCACGTGGGCAGGCAGGAGTGGCAGAGGAGAGAGTGTGGAGGGGGTGTTGTAGGGAAGAATGCAGGGCTGCACAGACAGGCAGGCTGCCTCTTGTCCCACAGCAAGCAGCAGCAGCAGTGCGCAGAGCCTGGGCAATACTGCTGCTGTCATCTCTCCCCAGGGGTGTCTCCATCAGGTCCTGGCGTGGTTGTGATGCAGCTGAATGTACCCAATGGCCCCCAGGCCCCCCAGAATCCCCCTGTGGTGCAGTGGAGCCACTGTAAGTACTACAGCCTGGACCAGCGGGGGCAGAAGCCAGGAGACCTGTACAACCCAGACACCAGTGCTCAGGTATTGGGAGGACCGGGGAGCCGGCAGCTCATCTTTTGGGAGCAGCCTTGTGGGAGAGAGGACCCCAGCATCCGTGCTGTCTGGTTGGGCTGGGAGATGGGGGTGGGCTCATCCCATGCTGGTGAGACAGGTGCGGGACTGCTCACAAGCATTGGGGCTGTCTAACACTCTCCCTCCCCCAGGCCAGCACCCAGCTGAACAGCCCCATCACGTCCCCCACTCAATCCCCGACACCGTCTCCCGTCACCAACCTCAACAGTGTCTGCACAGGGCTGAGCCCCCTCCCTGTCCTCACACAGTTCCCCCGGCCCATGGGCCCAGCACAAGGTAAGGGGAGGGAGTGGGGACAGCACAGGCCTGGGTCTTCCTATGATTTCTTCAGACCCCTACAAACATCTGCTTCCTTTTTGCAGGTGATGGGCGCTACTCACTGCTGGGCCAGCCGTTGCAGTATAATCTGTCTATCTGTCCCCCACCGCTGCTCCACAACCAGCCCAACTACAATGCACACCAGGTAAAATTGGGCCAAACCCCCACCTGCCCACCCTTTCACTGTCCTGGGAGCAGAGCAAGACCGCCCCCCTCCCCTCCCTCTAGACAACACCTCTCTGGGCAGGGCCCAGGAGTAGTGAAGAAGTGAGTCTCACACCCTGCTCTGTGCTTGGACACCCCTTGATTAGGTAGCACGCTGCCTACCCTGTGCTCTTGCCATCCATCCAGCAGAGCTGCCATTGCAAATGGATGTCCCTAAAGCCTGGCACTGGGCTAAAATTTCATCCTGCTCCCAGCTTTGCCCAGAAGCAGCGTCGGCCCCAAGTCCTTTGTGCGTCCTGGAGACGTGGCTGTGACCTGATCTCATGTAACCTACCCAAGCGTGGTGTCACCTCAAAGGTGCCAGAGGGTGCAAGGTTCACCCAGGTGCCTTCATTCCGCTTCATAGCCATGGCCTAGCCGAGTTTTGTCTTCCCCGCTACTCCCAGGATGCTCCGTGGGCACAGTGAGGCCACAGTGTGTCCTCAGGTGAAACGCTACCATTTTTATTCTTTAAGGGGCAGACTGGAATGAAACACGGAAACCGGAGCAAGCGACAGGCCCTCAAGTCAGCATCCACTGACCTTGGGACAAGTGATGTAGGCAAGTGACCCCCCTCAAGCAGTTCCCCCTTCGCCCTCTGACTAGTCCCCACTGCACGGGCATAGCTGCGTTGGCAGAGACTCCAGCAGCATCCCACGGAACCCACTGCTGGGGGTGGTTGTGGAGAGCAGTTCCTGCTGCCACCACCTCCCCCAGGCACACAAACGCCACCCGCCGCGCAGCCCACGTGAGGCCGGGCTTTGGCAGGGGGCATGCAGCAGAGCCGCTCTCGGTCAGCTGTGCCCATTGGGAGGTGGGAGGACAGGGGCTGCGCAGGAACCCAGTAAACTCCGCCTGCCTTGAGCAAAGCTTTTGAAAAGGTGGGGAGAGATTGTTGGAGAGCCAGTGGTGGGCACCAGGAAACCTGGGCCCCGTTTCTGCCTCTGTGAGGGTTGAAATGATGGAGCGGGTGGAGCTGGCAGGCCGGGGACTTTATTCCTCTTTGTCAGCAGAAAGTGAGTGTCCAGACCCCTGAGATCTTGTTTCCCACCTTTGCCTCTCCAAGTGGCCCTTCCCTCTCATGCTTCCATTTCTCAGTGGGGCCAGGAGCTGCAGAGCCCTCATCTTTGTAAAGCGCTTTGGGATCTTCCAGGGATAGCTGCGATGGCAGAAATCCCCAGCGGATCATTTCTCTCCAAAGGGGAAGGGACTCCCTATTCTTCACCCCGGGGCATCTCCACTTGGTCATCAAAAGAGGGAAGGAGAGGCACGTGTCTGGCTTCTCCCCGCAGCAATACAGGACTTGCTAGTTGGGCATGAACCGGACAGCGTGGAAGGGAGGCAGTCTTCACTGGCTCTCTGGAGGCTTCAGACTTGTCCCCCATGTCACCTCCATGTCACCACCACCCACAGCAGGGGGCCCTTTAAGAGCTGCTTGCCGGAGCGCTGCCCCCCTCCCTGCGGCTGGCATGTTCATTACATGCCGCGTTAATATTAGCAAAGAATCCATTCAGCCAGCCCTCCGCTAAGCCCAAAAGCCAGGGCTGGAGCCAGGAGGCAGCAGAAGTGTTTGGGTGCCACAGAGCAGAGTCAAAGAGGTTGGCACGACACTGGCCCGGGCACACAAGGGGATTGTCCCCATGGGTGGAGCACACAGGGCAGCGTCACGTTCAGGATCCGCACGTGTCAACGTCCTCCGTGGGTGCAGCCTGTCTTTCTCCTTTCCAGGGACAGAGGGGAGTTAGCTCCCATTCCTGGTACCCAAGGATTAGGGTAGAAAGATGGGGCAGACCACCTGGGAAAGCCCTAACTGAAAAGCCAAGCCCAGCCAAAGGGAGCAAGGAGGACTTGGTGTCGCTAGAGCCCTGGGCACGTGGGAAATACCAGTCTCCTCCTGAAGCAGGCCATGTGGGAACCAGGACGTGGGCATGAGAAAGGACCGGGATGGGGCACTGTAGGGAGCGGAATGGTAGGGGCAGTTTGAGGGGGAAGAAGTGACTGGCTGAAAAAAATACTTTCCTAATGCAGGGGCAGCACTGCTTTCATGGGTGAGGTAGAGGTGACTGCTCCAGCCCCGGAGCTGGGGAGGAGCCCACGCATCAGCTCTCACTGTGCTGTTGCCACCCAAGGGTCTGCTGCCCCTGACACGTGCTGTCTCTCCACCGCAGTGCTGGGCCGAGTGCTGGAGGTGACGGACCTGCCTGAGGGCATCACGCGGACAGAGGCGGACAAGCTCTTCACCCAGCTCGCCATGGCTGGTGCCAAAATCCAGTGGCTCAGAGAGACTCAGGGGCGCCGTGGAGATGGGGGTGGCGGGGACAACAATGGGACTCCAGAGAACGGCAGGCACAGTGACCTTGCTGCCTTATACACCATCGTGGCCGTGTTCCCCAGCCCGCTGGCTGCCCAGAATGCCTCCCTCCGCCTCAACAACTCCCTCAGCCGCTTCAAGCTGCGTGTGGCCAAAAAGAACTACGACTTGCGGGTGCTGGAGCGTGCCAGCTCACAGTAGGGCTCACGCATGGGCACAGAGCACACTGGACTGCGGGCACTTCCCTCTACCTTCTCTTTTCCTTTCTGCCCACCCTTCCTCTCGCCCTCCTTCCTGGATATATTTATATGGACATAATTAAGAGACAAGAAATTGATTTTTTTTTTAATTATTATTATTATTATTATTTTTGGAGTGATGCCCGTGCCCGCCTACCTTACCCTGTGTATATTGTTTTGTTAAGCACTGTGTTGAACCGCACATACAGGTGTTGATTGGTATGTTCACTGCACATTTTATTTAATCTGATTATTTTTTGGGGGGTGTTTTTGGTTTTATTTTATTTGGGGGGTTATTTTTAAATATAAAAAGAAAACTTGTCCATCACTTTAACACTGCTTTCCCACTCTCTGCCAGTACCAATGCTAGGGGCTGTCTGTGCTGTCTCTTCAAGGTGAGAGGACAGCCGGGGAGCAGAAGGGGCACTCGCAGGAGGATGTTCCTGCCCAGGTGCTGCCCCCATGCCTGGCATGTATAAGGGCTGTGAGCTCATGGCTTGCCAAGGCTGGGAGCCAAGACTGGGAGAGGAGCACCGAGCACTTTGACCCGGGGCTGGTCCCCCCTGTCAGATATTCGTAGCCTCTTTTCCCAGCTGCTGGCCCCGTGCAGCTATGCAGTGGCTAGAATGGGGCCACGGGGTGTCCCCAGCTGTATCCCCTGCCAAGAAGCAACATATTCCTCCTGATTACAGGGGAGCAGCCCTTGAGCTGATAGGTGCAGGTATCACTGTCCTCCTGCCCCGTGGGTACAGGAGTTGGGCTGGCACCACCCTCGCCATGGCATTGCACACAGCAGCTGGAGCCTCTTGCAGCATCTGGGTGCTACCTTTAAGAGCAGGTGCAAGTGGAGAGGTAAGAGCTGCCTGGAAGGGGTGGGCTTCAACTCCAGCCTTGGTGCAAACTCCTGCCCCACTGCCACCCACATCCTGGCAGGGATATAGGTCCAGGTACTGGGGTGCCTGTCCAGCTCCAGGGACCTGGCACCTACTGCAGGGCAGCATGATAGCAATGAAGTCCCCAGCTCTCTCCTCTGTGGCAGCTCTCTGTCTCAGTGGGGAGCAGACCGGCAGGGTTTGCTGCCAAAGGGTACGGGGCGGCCGTGAGAGCTGCCCCACGAGAAACCCCACTGCTGCCGCTCTTCCCTTTTCCCCTCCCAGCTGCAGGGGCCTCAAACGCAAGAGCAAACGAGACATCAAGGCTGGAGCACTTGGTGTGCCCCGGCTCTGCTGCTGCCCCATGCCAGGGGGTGGGTGGGCCTCTGGCACGCCCAGCAACCCACTAACGCAAATAGCCAGTGGCTCCTCTCCACCCCGCTCCTGTCCTGGCTCATGCATGGGCTCCAATTTCTCGGCGTCAGCCTCCGCCAGCACTCAGCTGTCGGTTCCCCTCTGGCCTGTCACTCCCACTCTCCACGGGGCTGGGGCAGCGGCAGCCGCCCCCCTCCCTGCGCACCCAGCACGGAGGGCTGGGGGCTCCGCAGCCAACAGGGCCCCAACATCGCCCACCCTTTGTGGGGTTTTTCATCGCAGGACGAGAGCTCCAAACACAGCGTAAGTGTGTTCCCGTGCGCGGCGGCTCCTCATCGTGGCCATTGACCCCTGTGGGCCCCTGCTCCACCCACGCTGCTGCGAGACCCCGGGGCTCTTTGCTTCTGCAGCACCCCTTGCCCCAGGACTCCCCAGCCCCGTCACTGTTTCCCTGACGGTCGTCCTGGTTGGTTTCCAGAGGGGCACGGGGGTGCCTCGTGCTAGGTATCCCCAGAAATAGCGATGTCTGGGTAGAAGGACTGTGGGGATGGTTGATGGTCAAAGGAGGAATCGGGCACGTTTTATGGGATGCAGGAGCAGATCCTGCCCCCATGGTAGCGCGGGGCTTCTGCGGAGTAGAAAGCAGAGCTGTGTGGTGATGCCAGAGAGTGTCATAGGCATGCTTGTCCTAGGGGGCCAAGAGTGACACCATTTGCAGTTTAATCGTGAGATGGAGATGTCTAGACAGAGACGGGCACACGCAGGTAGCCCAGGGTCTGGCTCGCAGCACTTGGCTCCACGTCCACTGAGCAAGCAGCAGTGCTGTGCACACTGGGCTGGGAGCCTGCCATTCTCCCGCCTGTGCAGCAGGGCCCAGCAGGTACCCGGGGCCCCGGGACTCACCCGCAGCAGAACTGGCCCTTGCTGGCGCAGGAGCTGCAGGCAGGGTGGCAGGAGGGTGGTGCTGCTGGGGCAGAGGGAGGCACTGGCTTGGGAGATGCTTCCCATGCAGCAAGGTCTGGCCATTCCTGCCTCCACTGGGCACCTGTAGTGGGAACAGCCCCAGCCAACACGATGTCTCTCTTTTCCCCTCGTAGCATGACAGAGAAGGAAGTGCCAGAGCCACCAGCTTCACCTGCTTCAGGTGGGAAACCCAAGAGCCGGGTAAGTGGGTGCCCACAGGGCAGCTTGGGTGGGTGGGAGGAAGCCACCTTTCTAGCATCGTCTCTGCCTCAGCCCCAGGAGTCTTTGTGGGCCAGGGATGCCTGGTAGGTTTCTGATCCAGTAGGGCACTGGGTGGCCATTTCCCAGCTCAGCTTTTCCCCAGGGTGCCCACATCCACAGGGTGCTTAGGAGTCACAGCTTCTCCTTTTGTGGGGACCTCACGGGGCCGGGAGAAGGGTCCCTGTCCTCACAGCATTTCTGCCCCAGGATGCCTGGGGTCTCCTCCTGCTTGGGGAAGATGGAATCTCTAGGTCAGAGCAAAGGGGCAGGGAGCCAGGCAGTGGCTTGCCCGCCTGCCTGCCTCACTCCACACTCCTGCCGTTTGCAATGCATCCTCTCCTGCCCCAGCAGCTACAGAAGCTGAAGCAACTTTTCCAGAGAAAGCCCAAGGAGGAAACGGCGCCAGAGCCACAGCCCAATGGGGAGCTGGTCAGCCCCTCAGGGGGACCCATCTACTACATCTATGAGGAGGAGGAAGAGGAGGAGGAGGAAGAGGAGCCTGAGCCTCCTCCCGAGCCCCAGAAACTTGTCAATGACAAACCCCACAAGTTCAAAGATCATTACTTCAAAAAGCCCAAGTTCTGTGATGTTTGTGCCCGCATGATTGTCCGTGAGTCCTGAGGGTGCTGGGGCTGGGGGCCATGGTCAGGGCAAGGGCTGGGGGCCCAGGCTGGCGAGGGCTCCAGCCGAGCCGTCCCCACAGCTGCAGTGTCACAGTGCCTCTCCTTTCCACCCCTCTGCCCTCACCACCGCCAGTCAACAACAAATTTGGCCTGAGGTGCAAGAACTGCAAAACCAACATCCACCACCACTGCCAGTCCTACGTGGAGATGCAGCGCTGCTTCGGCAAAATCGTGAGTGCTCCCACCGGCCCCGGGCTCAAAGCACCTCCTCTCAGGGGAGACCAAAGCACTGTGGCAGGGAGCAGTCAGCTCAATCCCTGTGGGCATGACCCAGGCGCCGTGACCCATCTCTCTTCCTGACTCTGAGTGGGGGGACCCAGGCGTCGCTCCCCTACTGGGTGGTCACCGTCTGGGCCCCCAGCATCCACCTGCCCACCCCTTAGCTCTCACAGGATGGCCCAGGGGTCTGGGTGGTGGTCGATGCTCTGACCTCCTCCCTTCCTTCCAGCCCCCAGGGTTTCGCCGGGCATACAGCTCACCCCTCTACAGCGACCAGCAATACGCCTGTGTCAAGGACCTGCTCTGTAAGTACTGTCCCCACGCCAGGATGCCCCGTCTCCTCGCATCCTGTAGCTGAACGCCTCTCACCATCCCTGTGCCCCAGCAGCAGCCAACAGGAGCGACCCTGTGTTCGAGACCCTGCGGACGGGTGTCATTATGGCCAACAAGGAGCGGAAGAAAGGGCAGGATGACAAGAAAAATGTGAGTATGGGGTTAGGCTGTCGCTCCAAATGCCCAAGGGTCCTGGCACCACAGCCTGCACCCCATTGCCACCCCTACCTCCCTGCCCGCTCTGCGCACCCCCTGATAGCTCTCTGCCTTGCAGCCTTTGGCTGCTATGATGGACGAGGAACCAGAGGCCACAAAGCCAGAAAAGGGCAAAACCGAGGGTGGTGAGTGCTGCGACCGTGGTAGGGCTGGCTGGGGGGGGCGGGGGGAGACTGAGCTTTGGCCACAAGCGTGGGGCAGGGAGGGAGCCTGACGGGGAGACTGTACTTGGGCAGCCCACTGGGTTGGGTTTTGCCCTGCAGAAAGGGGGTCTTCAGTTCAGATCTCCACCCTGGGGCTCTCTCTGCTTCTCCTCATCGATCTGGGCACAGGAGATCCTTGGGAGGAGGCTGGTCCTGGGATGGGGAGGCAGCATCAGGACAGATGTAACACCCCCTTCCTCCTATTTCCAGGCACCTCTGAAGGGGACAAGAAGACTGAGAAGAGCCCAACAGATGACAAGGTAACCATCACCCTCACCCTATGCCCCAAAGGCCCCCAGCCATGGAGGAGTGTGGGCAGAGGCTGCAGGGATCTCCCTGCTGGGCTCCCTGGGGCTGTCCTCACGCTCTCTGGGGCCCCGAATCCCTCTTTCCTCCTCCCCCAGAGCAAGAAGCCACAGCCAGGGATTCGTGGTGGCTATCTGCAGTCTCACTATTTTGTGGCACTTTATCGCTTCAAGGCCCTGGAGAAAGATGACCTGGATTTCCCGTAAGTTCCCAGCCATGTAGTGGGCACAGGAGTGATGAGGGGAAGGACATGGGGTGCCTAGTGGGGAGGGGGAGAAGTCTTCAGCTCAACAATGGGGCTCTCGTGGCCAGGAGGGAGTCTGTGAATGAATGAATGAGGGCAGAAATTAGAGCCCTGCTGGCTGTGGTTTGGGTTTTGTGGCTTTTCTGCCTGCCCCAATGGGCTACCTATCGAGCAGGGGCCCTGGCTCTCACTGAGCCAGCTCTCCCAGCTCCCGGGCTTTGGGCACAAGCCTCATTTCCAAGGCTGCTGACGTTTGTCTTGATGTGGTTCCACTGATTTCTTGTACCCCAGACTTGAGGCTGAGCTGCTCACGTACAGGATCTGTCTGTCCCTGAGCCCATGGGCTGCGTGCATTCCTCAGCCTCCCCTGACAGAGGGCNGGGAGAAGATCACGGTGGTCGACGACTCCAACGAGGAGTGGTGGCGGGTAAGGCTGGTGTCCTACAAGAACAGAGGGGAAAGATGCAGAGCAAAGGGAGAGGTCAGCTGGGCGTGCAAATTGCACTCTAAGAGGAACACAGCCCCCTAAATCGGCTGTGTCCTCATGCCAGCCCACAACCTGCAGGTTGTTTGCCATGGGGGAATCTGGGGGTTGTACAGATTGGCTCCAACACCCACCTCACACCCATCCACTGACTTCTTTCAGGGGAAGATCGGTGAAAAAATCGGCTACTTCCCTCCAAACTTCATCATCCGGGTGCGGGCAGGCGAGCGGGTGCACAAGGTGACACGCTCCTTCGTGGGCAACCGGGAGATTGGGCAGATCACGCTCAAGAAGGATCAGGTGAGACAGGCCCGCATGGTCACAGCCCGCGGTCCTTTAGCCCCCATCGGCATCTCTGCCCCAGCCTCCCTCCGGGCCCACCCGTCACGGCTGCCCTGGCACCCTTCTGCACCCCACAGCCACCCTCTGCCCTGGCCTGCACGACCGTCCCCACACTGCCCACCTCCCCCAGCCCCTTGAAGAGACACGCTCTGCCCAGCCTGCCCCCACCTGGGGGTTGCCATCTTCCCCCTGCTCTGCGTGGCCCCAGGAGTCTCACCTGCACCCCTCTCACCCCCAGATCGTGGTGCAGAAGGGTGAGGAGGTGAATGGTTACGTGAAAGTCTACACTGGCCGCAAAGCAGGGCTCTTCCCTGTGGACTTCCTGCAGGAGATCTGAGCGGGGCAGTGGCCCAGGGCCCCCCAGCCGGGGGGACGGATGGATCCTGGCTGCAGGGAGCTGCTGGAGCTGCGCAGGGGTGAGGATGGGGACAGGGGCCGGCAGGCACCCCCATCCCTTATGCCTGCAGCAATGGGGTCCCCGGTGGGGACTGTCCCCAGCAGGTCCAGAGCAGGCCAGGGGCGTGGGAGGCCCTTCTTGCACTGTTTCCCCCTGTGGAGTTTTTGATGCCTTCAGAGAGGTGCAAGGAGGGGGCACCCCCTGACAAGCTTTGGAGGCTACCCAGCCCCCCCATCTGAGGCGGTGGGTCCCACCACTCCGGGCTGTGTAACCCCGTGCTTTGGCAATACACGTCTGCTCCCAACCCCGAGCTCTGCCTGGTTTGGATTTCCTGGGCGGGGGGGGCCCTGTGGGGCTGCCGCTGCCCCCAGCTGCCGTGGAGCGGCCGGGAGGCTGTGCCGGTGCTTCCCCGCGCGGTTGTG
>WEKW01023998.1:136729-147254 GCA_013389905.1 Sula dactylatra
TGTCTCGGCCGTGTGCACGCGTGTCTCGGCCGTGTGTGCACGCGTGTCTCGGCCGTGTGTGCACGCGTGTCTCGGCCGTGTGTGCATGTCATGTCTCGGCCGTGTGCACGCGTGTCTCAGCCGTGTGCACGCGTGTCTCGGCCGTGTGTGCATGTCATGTCTCAGCCGTGTGCACGCGTGTCAGCCGTGTGTGCACGCGTGTCTTGGCCGTGTGTGCATGTCATGTCTCAGCCGTGTGCACGCGTGTCAGCCGTGTGTGCACGCGTGTCTCAGCCATGTGTGCATGTCTTGTCTCGGCCGTGTGCACGCGTGTCTCGGCCGTGTGTGCATGTCATGTCTCAGCCATGTGCACGTATGTCTCAGCCGTGTGCATGCCTGTCTCAGCCGTGTGCGTGCTTGTCTCTGCCCTGTGTGTGTGTTTCAGCCATGTGCACATGTATGTCAGCCGCGTGTTCCTTTGCTCAGTGCAGCTCCGTCCCCACCAGTATCTTTGTCACAATGAAGGAAGAGGCTATTATGTTTATTAAATTGTATCAAGGCAGCATTACAGCAATTGGCAGCTGGTGACCCCGGTTATTTATAAAACAGGCTTTGGAAATCGCAGCTCTGGGCTTGGGCTTTTCTTCAGAGAATTATGGAGAAAAAAAATCAATATTGCAGGACGGGGCCAAGTCGGTGGTTAATTGCGGGGTCAGTTCCAGGAAACGCCTCCTGGTGCAAAGGCAGCCGTGCAAGAGCTGACCTCCCCCCGCCTCCCTAAAACCCCCAGCCAGGGCTCCTGTCCTGCAGCCCCTGCCCGCTGCGGTCATGGGGCTGTGGTGGGAACGTCCCTCCTTTCTCAGGCCCAAGGATGCTGCCCGGGCTGGTAGCTCTGCGACCAGAACAGGCCAACGAAGAGGAGCTCCTTCATTGCACTGGGGTGCTGGCTCCCTGAGCTGCGGGGGACAAGGAAGGGTGTCATCTCATCCACCTTTTGCAGCATTACGGGGGTGTCAGAGTCTCAGGGTATCAGGCTGGTGTGTCCCCCCCCCATCCTGCAGCAGTTGTGGGTCAGAGATAGGCTCTCCTGGTGCTCATCACACAGGGCCCTGTGATTAATGGGGGGAATTAGGATGATAATAGCCCTTTAAATGAAGGTGCCAGTTACAAATGATGTGTGCCCGTGCTTCATGATGGATGGTGCCAGGGCCAGCCCCTGGGTGCTGGTAGGCAGGCGTGCTCAGAGGCACGTTACGGCCAGGGCAGGAGCAAGGAGGGTGTAGTGATATCATAGACATCAGTGACATCATGGGACGGGCAAGACATGACACGCTAGCTCAAAGCGAGGGGATGCGGGCCCATCCCAGTACTGTGTGCACACGGTGGTCTGGCAGGGAGGAAGGGCTGTAGCTACTCCACCATTATCGGCTGTGGAAGTCATCACCACATCGTGATAGTGCTGGCATGTGATGCCCTTCGTGGAGCTGCTAGTACTGCCCAGCCTCCCCAGCCCCTGTGGGGCCCCTTGTGCCCCCCGGTGTGGCGGACCTGGGGCCTGGGCGAGGGGGCCTGGGCAGCAGCCCTGCAGGGCCAGGAGCACCCTTCTCTCCCTACAAGGGTCCGGGTGCCTCCAGGATCCAGCCCTTTCTCCCCGTGCTGGGGCTCTGTGGGGCTATGAAATATATCCCGTTAATTCACCATTTAATTATTGGCTGTTTGTTTATTGTTTGTTTGCTTTAGTTGGTATGAATTTTTTATGATGGTTTCCACTGCGCCCCGCCAAAAGCCAGTGAGATTTACAGCTTCGGCATGAGCGGAGCCTTAACGAGGGAAAGGTCCCCGTTAGCAGGGAGGGATGACTCCGTGGCACCGTCAGAGGAGGGTTTGGGGTGGCTCCTCCCAGGGCTGGGGAGCCACAACCAGTGGGTGCCAGCTGTGGGGCCAGGGAGGCTGTGGGGAGGCTGTGAGCTGTGGGGCAGCGGCCCACGCAACGGAGGGTTGAGTGGAGCCGGGAGGCTGGTCGGGTGGCTGGCGGGAGGTACGGGGACGGAGGGGCTGAGCGCCAAGGCTGGGAGCCAGAGGGAACGGCAAGCTCAGGTGCAGGCACGTTCAGCCCCAAGCCGCAGCATCTCCCATTAATGAAGCACTTCATCACCACGGCATTGCAGGGGGGGGCACCCAATTCAGAATGATAAATTCCCCGCGACGGCCCTGCGCTCGCTCGCAGCAGCCGTGATTCTCCTTCATCTTGAATAATATTTTTGGAGTGGTTGTAAAATAACCCGCCACAGCAGCTGCAAGTGGAGACACCAAGGCCCAGCGGCTCTCTCCAGCCCTCCCCCCCATTTGTCTTTCCAGCTCCCCACCCTGCAGGGGCAGCTCCCCATAGCCCTTGTACGGGGCCAGGGACTGCACTGGCACACGTGTGAGCGTGCATCTGGCCACGGCCATGCATGTCGGGGTGTATGCACGTGTGCAAGCATATGTCTGCTTACAAAGGCCTGTATATGTGTGTCCATGCACATCTGTTGGGAAGCGTGAGCGTGTGCGCGCAGGTGTCCATGCATGTGCGCGTGTGCGTGCAGACACGTGTAGCTGTGCAGGCAGGGGTGCGTCCCTGTGCCCGCACGTGTACGTGAATGCAGGGCTGCCTAGATGCGCACGTACGTGTAGCTCTGCATTTGCAGGTGTGTGTCCGTGCACGTGCACGCTTCCTGAGGTCAGCTGCTGTAATTCTTTTCTTTCTAGGAAGTATTTGTGGGCTGTCTTGTTCTTCCCCAGAAGTGCTGACCCATCAGATCTGCATGGTGCCAGGCCAGGCAGGGGCAGCCATGAAAGAGAAGCAGCTCCAGCAGTGGCTATTTGCTGGTGTGTCTGGAGTCTCCCTCAGGGCGCGGGAGGGTGGGGAGCACGCTGGGGCCCTCCCCAGCGCTCCGCAAGGCTGAGCCCCTCATGATGGCCCTCCAGTGGGGCTGCAGGCCGCCTACCCAGGAGGGCTCCTGAGCAGCAGGGCACGCGCTGTAATCACCACAGAAGAGGGAAGCACGGCGCAGAATTAAACAGTCTCTTAATTACAATCATTAACGAGCAGGGAGGCAGCCTGGCTTTGTGGACAGGGAATCCCACTGCATCTCTAGGAGAAGTCCAGGGCTCATCTGCAGGGAGTTAGGAGCTTGCATTGGGCCAGGGTGCAGAGGTTGCTCCAAAGCAGACCGGGCTGTGATGGCACTGGGACCCCCCAGATGTCCTGGGCTCCTAACGCTGCCAGACACCCTCTTAGGACCCCTGCTCAGTGCCTCGGTGCTGTGCTCTGAAGGGGTTGTTGGCATTGCACACGAGTCCCGCCACTTACACACGTGTGCATGCACATACCCCACGAACCCGTCCCGCACATCCCTGCTGTGACCTTACGCATACCCCCTCGTCATACGCCACACCACTGTCCCTGTGCCGCGGCAGCCGATGGCAGAGGAACGCAGCGAAGGACACGCGCGTGCCGGTGCTGAGGGCAGGATGCACTCTGTCTTGGGGAGTGGCACTTAATCAATCCCATTTCAAAGCTCTAATTATATCAACAAAGGCCTCAACACGGCGCTGCTGGCTGCAATTCAGGCCTTGTTTATTTATTTCCACACACTTCAGAGAAGTTTCTCCCCTTTGTCCTTTTATACTTTGCTGAAAGAAATGAGGTTGGGATGCAGTGGGACCGAAGGGGCTGCGCTGTGCCAGGCAGGGTGCTGAGGTGGGGAGGGAGGCTGGCCTGTTGGGCTGGGGGGGACGGGGCAGCGGCAGGGCTCCGGGTGTGTGGGAGAGCGGAGACTCCCTGGGATGCTCCAAGCCACAGCTTCAAAGTGGAGGGCTCACAAGTCAGCGGTGAAAGGAATTGTCAGAGCTCTTGAATGCCTGTGTGCATGCACGTTCATGTGCAAGTGCCTGCTGCCATGTCAGCACGCATGTTGGCTACCTGTGCATGTGTGTGCCCATGCATGTATGCATCTGCATGAGCAAAGACTGATCTACGGGGGGGTGCACTGGCTTTTGGCCGCGAGCCCTTAGTGGAAGGGGTGCGCGACAGGGACTGGCCTGTGCCCATCAGGTCTGTGAGTGACACTGTCACCATCGTACGCCACCTCGCCATGCTCTGCCCCCAGCTGCCCCCCGAGACATGGGCTGTGCTGGCTCTCGCCACTGCCAGAGTGTGACTACCCCCCCCCGGCTAAGGGGTGGGGGCAGTCCCTGCTCAGTTCCAGCCTGCTGCTTTTGGCTGCCCACTCCGTCCATCTCCCCAGTCTTTTGTTAAGAGCCAGTGGATACAAATAGCTGGTTTCCATATGCACAGCAGCATCTGTTACTGCCAGGGAGATTTGCATTGCTAAATGTAAATTGGGTGTTATGTCATTTATCATAAGCGGGAGGGTGGAGGGGGGCGCTGAGGGGAGGCAGCAAACATCAGCGAAGTTGTCATAACAAATCACACAACTCATCGTTCGCCCTGGCAGGAAGGTGCGGCGCAACCTGTGAAGGATTTGCACGTGGAGGGAAGGGGCTGGCCCCTTTTACAGACAGGGAAGCTGAGGCACGAATGTGGTCTGGAGTGCAGCAGTGTGCGGGGACCTCGGGTGTCCAGACCCAAAGCTCGTCATTAACCCAGTCGTCAGGGCTCACTATGGGAGAAGCTGGAAAGGGCAGAGTGTAGCCAGGGCTCATGACCTGATCCTCAGCCTCCCTCTCCCCTTCCAGCTTGCGGCGTCCCTGGGCCGGGATCCCCATCCTGTCCCGCCCCGTCCCTCCCAGCCCTGCTGCAGACGCCTCCCTCACGTCTCCTGCCCACTCTCCATCCTCAGACGGCACTCGGGAACCTGCCATCGCAGCCGGACCTTCCTCACACCCTCACCATGAAGGGCCCCCTCCTCGGAGGCATGTTCTCCCGGCATGTCAAGCGGCACCCCGGAGTGAGTGACCCCACACCCTCTCCCTCCAGGGACACCCCCTCCCCATTCTTCCCCATCCCTCTGCCTCGCTCCTCCTCCCTGGGACCCCCCGCAGCCCCTGTCCCTGCGGGCTGGTCCTTGCCCGTCTCTCACCATGTGCCTCAGGAATGCTGCACTTCCCCATACCCTTCTCCCTCCTTCCCACCCCCCTATTCCTCCTGTCCTCCTCTGCCCTTTGCGCCCTTCGACAGCCCCCTCTTCCTCCCACTACCCAAACCCCTTCTCAGCCTCCTGGTCCAGCTCCTCTGCCCACCCCGTGCCTTCCCATGCTGTCCCTGCTTGTCAGCTTCCCCTTGGCACTGTCCTCCCGGCTCTCGCAGCATCCTCCAGAGAAGCCGGGCGGTCCCGGTGGTCCTCCGCCCTCCTTTACTGAGGAAAGGTGAGACCACCCGGCGCTGCCTGACCCGCTCCCTCCGTCCAGCGCTGCCGAGGGGCCAGGGCTCCTTCGCTGAGCCAGGCTGGGCTTCGGGCACGTCGACTCTTAGAAACACGCAGGCTAGTAAGCAGCTGCTTGAGTGAAGGGTGCTGTTCCATGTCCTTCCCCTGCTACACACTGCTCCGGGGGCATCTTTGGGGGTGGGAATGGAAATCGAGTCGCCTCCCCACTCACCCCGGCAGCCCCAGGTTTGAAGCACCAACTCCTAGACTTTCAGCTCAGATCTGTCCCTGTCACCTGCCGTCAAAATGTCAAGCTGAGGGCTTTTGTGTACAAAGATGCTTAAACCCTCATAAACTACAGTCCCTCCAAGACAGTGGCAGCTGGGCGAGTGCCCCTGCCCTGCCAGGACGGGCCTCTTTTGCTGCCAGGCTGGATCCCCTCCCGCAGCAGGGACCTGGCCCTTGTCGGCGGGTCCGCAGCCCCCGCCTCGCCTGACGCAGTGCCCAGTGCCCTCCCGGGGGACCTGGCAGGGGCTGGTGGCCTGGGGAGGGTTAACGAGCTGCAAGCACCAGGCTGAAAGTCACGTAAGCTGTTGGCAGTTGGGTTTGGGGCGGGTAGAGCGGCCAGGCTGGAAAGGATGATGAGCCATGGCTGAGCATCCGGACGCCTGGCTCACTGGCAGGCTTGGGCAGGGGTGGGGAGTCCAGGGCTGGAGCAGGAGGCACCCTGGGGCTGGACTCTTCCAGGGACAGGCGGGTGCCTGCGTGCTGCCAGCACCAAGGGCGTAGCCAGCCAGGACGCCTGGGTGCTTTTCACGTCCTCGGTGAGGGTGGCTGAATGCACAGCACCGGGCAGGGCTCCTCCGCTATCTTTGCAGCACCGCTGCATGTCTGTGTGCAGGACAGGGACTTGGGGCTTTTCTGTTCATGCCTGCCACAGTTTCCCCAGCTATCAGACAGAGGATTGTGTGTGACCTGGGGGACACAGAGAGGCCCCCAAACAGTACGTGTAAAGGGAGGATGGTCCTGGATGTCTGTACGTGAAGTGCCTTGCATGTGCCTGGCGCCATTAAGCAGGATTATTGCCGGCAGAGGTTGCTGGGGCAATTTTTGACATGTCATCCATTACACGTGATCAGCAGCAGCTCGTGCCTGGCAGGTACATCAGCACTCTCACCTGGCAATAGACTCTCCCACCACAGCACGCCCAGCTGCCTGCCCGCCCGGCTGTGATTGATGTCCCAGAGATGCCAGTGGTGCACCGTGGTGGTGAAGCGCAGGGACTTCGGCAGGACAAGAACCTGCCTGGCATGGCGGTCCAGGGACTGCCCAGCTCAACAGGCACCACTGGGGCATCAGGCAAAGCCTGGCACCGTGTCCCACTGTCCACTCATCTCGGCACATGGTCCTGCTGAGGGAGGGGATGCTCATCCCACCCCATCCAGGCATGGGGACTCTGCCTCACCCAGCACCTTCACACATTTGTTTTCTCCTTCCTACTGTTTTTGTAGCTGGACCAGTAGGAACGGAGTCAGATCCCCGCTCCAGCAGAGCTGGCACCGCCTCACTGCCTGGTCACTTGGAAGTTCTGGGTGGCGGCTGGGGCTGCAGCCAGCCTGCGGCAAGGACTGGCCATGTCTGGCTGGGGGGCTCAGCCCCGCTGCCAGCAGAGACAGGGGTCCCGGGGAGCAGGGCAGCGCCCACCTTGCTCCCAACTGGTCCCCACAATCGGGTTTAAAGTGCAAATGCTGCACACACACAAGCAGCACGTTAACTCTCCATACGCTTAAGGTCAAGCTCTCAATACGTCTTGTTTATTTTTGTGCATGTCTTGGGGGGGATAAAGCCCCACTGCCTGCACCTGCAGCTCCGGAGCCGCTCGCCTGCTGTATGAGTGGTTCCCCCAGCTCCCCCTACCCTTAATTCTTCCCAGGCATTAATTACCCAGAAGGTGTCAGCAGCAGATGGTGAGACGAACCCGTCGCCCCGAATCTCCTCCAACAGACACCGCAATTCCCGGCGCTGTGAAGTTCGTCTTGATTAGCCGGCGCGGTTGGGTAGTGGCTACTGCCAGATCCTCTTGGCACCCAGCCACACACGGCGCAAAAGATCATTATCTGATAATGCCTCTAACCTCCCGAATTGGCGCTGGCATCTGCCAGGCACTCGATCAGCCGGCATGGGCACGGAGTGCTGCTTGGCTTGGGCAGGGGTGCTGCCAAGCCGGAGCTGGGCTGTGCTGGGGGCACAGGGAGAAGGTGGGGTGGGTCCAGCTGGGGAGGAGGACACATTTGACTGCCTGGGCATCTTCCCCACAAAGCCCCCTCCCCGGGCAGGTCATCGAGGTGCTTGGCAGAGAACAGAGGGGTTTGGACCTTTTCTTCACGTTTTAAAGGCGTCATCCCCAGTCTCATCCAAGTGGGGGAACTGAGTGTGGCGGGTGGGGGTTTGGAGACACTGGCTGAGAGCTCAAGCCGCCAAGCAGAACTGCAAATATAACCCAGGCGCTCAGGTGCTGGCAATGCGAACTGCGCGGCGTGCACAGCTCTTGCGGCGCCGCCGGCCCCCGCTCCCCGCTCCGCACTAATGGGCACTGCGAGGCGCCGGCCGTGTTTGCCTTCCCAGGGGCACGGGTTGGCGGGAGGTTCATTACGTTCAGACCGTCTTCCCCAGCGTGGGGGCCGCGGCAATTTGGGGGAGGTCAAAGCAGCCTCGTCTCGGCTCAGATTGAGGCCGTGTCCCCCCGGGCACTGGGGGATTGGCAGCATGAGTGGGGGGGGGATGGAGACAAGCAGATGGAGCTGGTCGCCCTGCAAAGGTGCAACGAAAGCCCTGTGCTGCTCGGCGACCGACCGGCACGATGCCTGGCCCTAGCGTACCTCAGTCCGTCTCTGCTGTGGGCACAGGGGAAGATGAACTGAACCCTCCTCATCTCGTGCTTCGTCAGGAGGTGGTGCAGAAGGGGTTCAGGGCCTGGGGGGGTGCAGCTGTGGGGGGACAGCATGGCTCGGGGCTAGACCCTGCCCTGGCTGCAGCCCTGCGCTGGGCAGGGACCAAGTCCCTCAGGGAGGAAGCGTTAGTCGAGGCTCAGCCCCCGACCGGGGGCACCATGCACGCTAGCCTTGGCCGCTGGGCCCTCACCAGCGGCCACACCAGCCAGCGCCAGCGCCAGCGCCAGGCAGCAGCAGGCAGAGGGGAAGTGATTTCTCATTCCAAATCCAATTCCTCTCCAACATGAGCCGATTTTTCTCTCCCTCTTTTAATTCAGTCACTCAAGCTGACAGCTACACTGTGTACCGCAGCCCAGCTACAGGATTGCTCTGCCATATTTCCCCTGTAAATCTCCCGGTGTGTCAGCTCTCCCTTTCACTCTCCAGTCGGCCTGATAAATATTCATTTCATTGGGGTATTTTTCATTTTTCTCTCTCTTTCTCTCTGCAGCTCATTCCCCTCATTGGCTTCATCAGTGTCGGCCTGGGCAGTGCTGTCCTGTACTTGCTGCGGCTGGCCCTGTACAGCCCGGACATCAGGTACGGGTCGGGGTGTCCCTGGGCACCCCTGGAGCTGCGAGGCTGATGCCCGGGTGCGGCGGGCAGGCGCCGGGGTGCACAAGGTGCCTGGACACGCTCTGACACCTGCATGGCGAGCTCTGCGTGTGTACGGGGATAGCCAAACCCGGGTGCAGAGGTGCCCGGAGGGGTGAGGGAAGCTGGGGCACCCTCTGCCCTCTCCTTGCTTGGGGGGGTGGTGGGGACAAGGGCCCCTTCAACCTCCTGCTCTGGGCACTGCACCAGCTGCTGTGAAACTGGGGGCAGGCAGGAGAGAGCTGCAGAGAGGATACGGGGATGGCAGAGGGAGTGGGGTGGATGATGAGGCAGATAAAAACAGTATGTGACTGATGGCGAGGGGGAAAGACAGTGTCTGAAGGGACGGATTGACAGAGGAATGGGAAACCAGTGGGATGGATGGTTGGAGAAGGAATGGGGAGAGGGAGGGATGGACAGGCATAAAAACAGCGTGCAAGGATGAAGGGAGAGGGAGACAAGGTGTGAGGATGGATTGATGAGGAATGGAGGGTGGATGGATTGGCACAGGACAGACAGGCGTGCTGTGGCACACGAGGCTGGGTTTGTTGGGGTTTTTTTCCCCCTTGTAGCTCAGTGGCCCACGGTCCCCGCAGCCCCACGCTTTCTAATGCCTATCTAATATTTGTTTGCTCCTGGTAAAACGCTCATTGATTTAATTTGACGCCAGCTGCCCAGGGTACTTAGCTCAGCAATTAGCCGATCCAGGCACCTTGTCTTTGATACTGGAAGCACAGGGGTGTGCACGTGTGTGTGTGAGGCGGGGGATAAAACAACACCAGCACCCCCCTCCCAGCACGTTAATGCTATTAAACAGCTCCAGGGGTCTGCATTTGCAGCACAGCCCCTCCCCATCCCCCAACACGCGTGCACGCATGCATCTTCCCAGATGGAAAATTCTGCTCTTGGCCAGCACCAGCGGATTGCAGGGGACGGGAGAAGGGGAGATGCGACTTGCTCCTGCCAGGAACCCATCCCACGGCTTCACTGGCCTTCCACAACCCCTCCTGGGACAGGGCAGGACGCGTCCTCTTTGGGAAGGCTTGATGTGACCAACAGCAGCCACCCCACGCGCTTGGCTTGCACGCTCACAAGCGTCGCACGCTCACGAGTGCTGCACACGGCTGCTCTGTCCCCGCTCGCTCACGGCAGGCACGCACGACAGGGCAGGCAGCAGCTTCCCCGCTCGCGCCCTGCCAGGGTGGGAGCGAGGGCTGGAGCTCACGGCGGGGTGGGAAGGCTTTTGGAGAAGGGGAGGGGGGCAGAGCAGCCAAGGTCAGACGGCAGCCCCCCCGCCAGGTAGGGGTGCAGCAGGGCAACGCTGCAGAGGTGCCGGCTGGGGTGCGGGGGGACGGCAGGCAGACGCGCACTCCTGCACGTACGGCCAGCGCGGTGGCTTGCAGGCCAGCCCTGTGCCAGGGTGGCAGCCGGGCTGCGCTTTGTGCGTCAGGCCCCGGCCGTGGCACAAGCGTGGGCAGGAGCGTGCTGGGAGCAGCCCCGCAGGGAGCCCACCCAGCCCCTGCCCCAGCTTCTCACCCTGCGGGGCTGGAGGGACCCAGTCAGAGCCCCCAACCTGCCAACCACAGCAGAACC
>WEKW01023998.1:179072-224061 GCA_013389905.1 Sula dactylatra
CTGTCTGCTGAGCATCCCTTGCTCAGCACTGCGGTTTGCCCTGCAGAATGACCCAGACCAGGGA
Source organism: Sula dactylatra (assembly GCA_013389905.1). NCBI lineage: Eukaryota > Metazoa > Chordata > Aves > Suliformes > Sulidae > Sula > Sula dactylatra. The sequence goes on from WEKW01023998.1 coordinate 179,137, forward strand.
CCCTGTGGAGCTGGGCTGTGCTGGGACCCCATCCCAGGGACGCTGGCCCCGGGCAGGTCCCTCTCCTCCCTGCCGCTCTGGTGGGGTGCTGCTCACCCTTCTTGTTGTCAATGGCCACGACGGGGTCGGTGCCGTTGAGACGGATGCTGCCGATGACGGAGAGCTTGGCGTCGGCCCAGTACAGCCGCTCATTGTGGTAGTCCACAGCCAGGCCTGAGGGGGCACACCACCCCCAGTGAGGTACAGGCCCCCCAGCCCACCCCGAGCTCCTCCTGGCCACATGGCCAGCAGAGCAGCCCCCCCGTGGCCCCTACACACTCCTGCCACAGGGCTCAGAGCTCCCAGGCCGAGCCTCCCCAACGTGAGCAGGTTGTAAACCCCTCCTGTCAAGGCTTTTGCCACCCCTCCTGCCCCTCCTGGCACCTGTCTTTGTTCACCTGTTGGCCACTGGATGTTGTCCTGCACCAGGGTCTCGCGCAGTGTCCCGTCCATAGCGGCCGTCTCGATCTTGGGGTGATTGCCCCAGTCTGACCAGTACATAGTCCTGTGAAGGACATGGGCAGGTCAGTTCCCAGCAGGGGAGCAAGGAGGGGAAGAGCAGGACAGTCCAACACCCCATCCGTGGAGAAACCCTCCCACGTTCTCCCCGCAGCGTCCTAGAGTCACTGATGTGACCCCAACGGGGCAGCTGACTCCAAGGCACAGCAACTCAAGCTGACACGGAGAGTGATGCTGGGGCACAGGGAGCTTCCACCATGGACGGGCCTGCTGGTGAGGAGCTGGGGTGAGGACTGGGCAGAGGGAAGGGAGAAAGGGCTCTCACCCCCTAAGCGGGTCGACTACGATGGCATGGGGCTCGTCGATCATGCCCGAGATCAGTGTCTTGCGATTCTCGCCTTTCATCTGCGCCACCTCAATGACATCCCGCCCCGAGTCTGTCCAGTAGATGTTCCCGGCAACCCAGTCGATGGCAATTCCCCGTGGCATCTTCAGCCCCGAGATCTGGGAAGGGTAGAAAAGGGGCAGAGGTGAGGGCAGAGGATGCTGGCAGCCTGGCCTCGGTGCCTCCCGCCGTATCGCCAACAGAGCTCACATTCAGGTGGGTGACACCGCCATCGATCTGGCGCCGGTTGCGGTTGGAGGCAGTGGAGGCAGCGGAAGAGGCAGGCAGCTCCCGGTATGAGATCCTGCCTGTGTGCCAGTTGGTCCAGTAGATCTTGTTGCCCTTGACGTAGATGTCCATGGCATCGATACGCACGTTCTCGTCGCCCTGGAAGGCTGGCTCATAGGCCGAGTTGGGGTTGAAGGGGTACATGCTCCGGATCTTGTTGTCATCCGCAATGTAGAGGATTTGGTGCTCAGAGCCTGCAGAGGAGCAGCTGTTGGCGCGGGTTGGGCTGGGAGCAGGGGGTCAGCCCAGCTCCACGGTGAGGCAGGGGCTGGGGTTGCTGGGAGCTTGGCACCCCTTTGGGGCTTGCTCTGCCGGGGAAGGACGGACTGACGGCACTAGCAGAGCCCAGCATCTGCCCTCAGCAGTGCCAGAAGGAAGGGTGGGCAGAGGTGCAGGGGGAGAAGGAGGAGCAGGGAGGCAAGAGCGGTTGGGTCCTGCAGGGCCCCACGGGCACACACAGGATCTGTGCACACCCCCGTTCCCTCCTGACCTTCTGCCTTGCACATATTGTCCGTCTTCATGAAGTTCTTGGCACAGCTGCAGATGTGGGAGCCCTTGGTGTTGTTGCAGAGTTGAGAGCAGGTCCCAAAGCGCAGGCACTCATTGACATCTGGGCAGCAGGAGACGGGACTCAGGGGGTAGACGAGGAAGGTGCCCCCATGCACACAGCCAGGACTGGCCCCTCTCCGGGGCTGGTCCGTGCTACCCAGGGCTTGGAGACCCTGTCTCTCCCCATTCCCCACGTTTGTGCCCCAGCAGCACCATTTCTGATGCCCCAGCCACTCCACAGGTGTGAAGACACGTCTTACTGTCAAAAACCAACCGTAAACCCGGCAGCCCAACCCCGAGCCCCCTCCGGCAGCGGTGGGAAGTACCTTGGCAGAAATTCTTGTCTGGCACCTTCTGGAAGCCTATGCGGCACGTGCAGTATGTGGCAGACTGCGACTGAATGCACTGGGCCTCGTCTCCACACATGGTAGCGTTGGCCTTGCAGTCGTACGACTTGTGGTCTGGGGTGGGACGTGCCGTCAGCACCTGCGCCTTCGTGGCTTCCCCAGTGTCCCCCCTCATCCCTCCCCGACACGCCAGCTCCCCACCCACCGTGGGAGCAGGACTCCTCGTCGGAGCCATCTCCACAGTCATCAAAGAAGTTGCAGCGGAGGTTGGCACTGATGCACTTCTTGTTCTCGCACAGGAACTCATTCTTGTCCTGGCTGCAGCTCTTGGGCTTGGCCGTGGGTGACTCTGCGGGAGCACGGGCAGCGGCTGTGACGCTCTGTGTCCCTGGGCACCCAGCCCCGCAGGAGCCACAGGGCGTGAATGGCGCAGGAAGGGACCAGGCAGGGACCCGGGACGCCTGCACCCAGCTCCCGGTTTTGGGAAGGAGGGGGCAAAATAAACCCCAAAACCTGGGCTAGACGCAGGGCTCTGCGAGGACCAGCCTGAGGGCAGCGGCAATCCACCGGCCCGTCCATGCTGGGCGCAGAGCGGTGCCCACAGGCAGCCCCACTCACCGCAGTCCTTCTCATCCGTGTTGTCTCCACAGTTGTCAATGCCGTCGCACTGTCGACCGATCCACAGACATACCCGGTCGTTCTTGCAGCGGAACGGTCTGTTGGGGGGACACTGGAATTTCACTGCACCAGCAAACAGAAACAAACGGTGACGGTGAAAGGAGACGCCATAGCCAGGCTGTCACACTTGTCACGAGCCGCTGATCGGCCTCTGCCCGCTCTCCGGGGAGGCCTGTCCCACGAGGGCGAGCGGGCTCCGGAGACTAAAGCAAAGAGACTGAAGCAAAGACAATTGCCCGGTTGCTGGCCCCGCTGCAGGGGTCAGCCCTCTTCTCAGCCAGCCCTCTGCGCTCTCAGACCCTGCTCCCCACTGCCTGCCCCACGCCCGGCTCCGCACCTCTGCAACGCTCCACTCTCGACCGGAGCCACCTCCTGCCCCTTGGGCCCCACCGGCCGCCCCCGAGGGGACCCAACTAGAGGGGCCATGCGGAGCTGCCAGAGGTTCCCACGGCTCCCCCAGGTACCCACCGCGGTGCCCAAGCTCTGGGACTGCCACCCCCCGCTTGGCAGGCTGCTGCGCCTGTGGGCAGATGTGTGCCAGGCAGGGGCCTTGCCGGGAGCGGGGAGAGGCAATGCCTTGTCACTCACAGCACTCCTCGGGGTTTTCATCCGAGTTGTCACCACAGTCATCCTCCCCATCGCACTTCCAGGCCAGGGGCTTGCACAGCGTGTTGTTGCACTGGAACTCGTCCAGGGGGCACGTGCGAACTGCGACAGCACAGGGCAGGAGGAGACGCGTCAGCCAGTGCTGCCTGGCTGCCGGAGCGCCTGTCGGGGGCCGCAACTCCCATTTCCAGCATAGCTGGGGGCTCTCCAGGGCTCAGATATGTGCCTGTGCATGCCCTGGGGCTGGGCAGTGCGGTGCTGACACACACACAGGGGACGCGCTCCCACCCACAGCGGGGACACAAGGGCATGGGGGGAAGGTGACCAGCCCCAGGGGAGCACTGCCGTTACCCCCAGTGCCGCAGTTCTCCTCATCGGTGCCATCCATGCAGTCTGCATCGGCGTCACAGCGCCAGCGCATGGGGATGCAGTGCCCGTTTTTGCACTGGAACTGGTCGAACTCGCAGCGCGGCGTGCAGTCCTTCTGCAGGGTAAGGGCGAGGGACACCAGTCACCAGGGACAGCCCCGACCGTGGCGGCCTCCCATCCCGTGACTGCACCCAGGACCAGGCTCTCAGCCCCACATTGGTGGTGGGCGACCACTGGCAGAGGCAGACTGGGTGGGACATGTCCCCACTCCCACGCACGGGCAGGGCGAAGGTGCGGGCAGGGAGCGCCTGCCCTTGGTACCGTACCTCATCAGAGCCATCTGCACAGTCATGGTCCCCATCACACTTCCACCTGCCGGCGATGCAGCGGCCGTTGGCACACGAGAACTCGCTCTCCGAGCAGGGCCGGGGTGCTGCAGACAGAGAACACAGGGCGTCCCCCTGAGTGCAAGCTGCAGGCAGGACTGCGAGGGCAGAAGGTCTCCCTGGCCAAGAGCTTGGGGGGCACAGGCTGACACAGACTCACGTCCAGTGGCACTGGGGACAGGGTGGGGTGCAAGCAGAGCCGGGGGAACTGCCAGAGAGGGGCATGGCTGATACCACCTCCCGGTACCCTTCCCATCCCACTCCAGGGCTCCCAGCTCCCTGCAGGGAAATGGGGCGTTCGGGGGGCACTGTGGCCACACAGACTCACTTCTGGCAGCTTCCCGGCCGCACGCGTCCCCCAAGCCGTTCTCCACCAAAGGCAGCACTAGCCCCACAGCTCCCTGCTGCCCGTGTCTGCTGCCCCACTGGCAGCTGTGGGCAGGAGCAAAGGCAGTGGCGCCTTGGCCAGAGCTGGCAGACTCGTCCCTGCCTCGCAGGGCATAGGAACAGACTCCCCCTCGCAGCTCAACGCACCTGCTGGGCCAGCACCGGCACAGTCAGCGCCAAACCCACCTGCAGGAGGACGGCATGCGGCCTGGGGCGGCTCTTGGGACCCCTCCCCTCCCCATTGCCCCGGGGAGGCCCCAGGTGTAGGACGTTTTGGGCAGGTGGCCCCTCTGGCTGCAGTGCAGAAGCCGACAGGACCGTAGGGGAAGAGGGGAGCAGGGGGTGTCCAGCTGGAGCAGGAAGGGTCAGGTGGGGACAGATTTTGGAGCCAAGTATGAGCCATGCATGGGCCCCGGCAGTGGAGGCAGCAGGGTCAGACCCTCCCTGGCTGCAGCTCCAGTGGAGGGAGATGCTGGTGCTGACGCTCAGTAAATCGCCTGGGTTGTCCAGTCCCAACCCCTTTGCCCTCACCTGGAATTTATCGTCTTCATTTATTTTAGAGAGGCTGTACATGGAATTAAAAGATTTTGGCAGGAACCTACCTCTGAGCGCCCCATAACGACAGTGTGAAAATGGAGAAAAACATAAGATGAAGTGAAATGGCACAAACTCAAAAACACAACGTGAAATCAACAGAAAAGAAAAAAAAAGTTGCACCCTAGAGAGCTGCAGGGAGACAGAGGGACCTGGGGCGGGCGCTACACGGCAGGAAGAGGGTCTGGCTCTGCCCTGGCCCCTGCAGCTGGCAGCAGACCCTGGTGCTGTCCCATGGGCAGCTTGGGCTCCTCCGGAGGGATGGGACCAGGCTCCTGCCTGCAGCAGAGCCCCGAGGACCGTCTCGTCCGTGTGGACGGTCACGGTCCTCTGCTGCTCAGCAGGGTGGGTGCTGGCACAGCTCCACTAACAAGCGGTAACTCATTAAGGGGCAGCAACTTGATTGTCTGCCACGGCTTCTGGGGACGAGCCACCTTCCCACACGCTGGTCCAGGCCCAGGTTTGTGACCTGGGTTCACCTGGTTCCACAGCTCCCCCTCCCAAAGGCTCAGCGTGTCCTCACCGCCTTCCCAGGCCAAACTGTTGCAAAGGGTGCTGCCTGCCAGGCTGGGGCCAAAGCACGGGGCGATGGTCTGAAGCAAAGCTGCTCCACCACAAGAGGGACGGGGCACCCGTGAGCCCCGCGGGTGAGCACAGCCGCACAGAGCCCACGCGCCGCGTGCCGGGCAGGGCGCTGGGGCCACCTCCTCCCTTTCACTTGTCCCACTTGGGACCTCTCCTCAAAACAGTCAAGCCCTGGCTGTGGGACCAGACTAGCCAGAGCCCTGGAATCAGGTGCAATCTGTCTGGGCGGAGCAGGCTGCTCCCCAGCCATCAGCCCCAGCCAGCCCGAAGTTCCCCTGCCGTGGCCGGGGGCACCGGCAGGCAGAGGGGCTGGGGGGACCTGAACCACTCCCCCCTCTCCACTGCACAGCTGACTCCCGGGACAGCAAAGGCTCGAAGGCGGCACGTACTGCAGCTCTCCTCATCCGAGTTGTCCCCGCAGTCGTTGTCATAGTCGCACTGCCAGCGACCCGGCACGCAGCGGTTGTTCTTGCAGCGGAACTGGTAGGGCTCGCAGGTGCGTTCGTCTGGGAGGGATGCGACAGGGACAGGCATCAGCATTGCCCCCGCACAAGAGGAGGGATGGACATGCCAGCTAGCAGGACGGACAGTGCTGCTCTCTGCCAGCCTCCCTCCGACCCACGTGGCTTGGAAAAGGAGCAGCTAAAACCTCCCCCAGCCCCAGGCGCACCAGGGAGGTGGAGGGGGCAGACAGTGCCAGGGCAGCCTGACCCCCAGGGAAGGAGGGGCACAAGATGCCCTCTGGGCTCGTCCCCCCAGCCCCAGTCCCTGCTCACCGCATTCCTCCTTGGGCTCGTCAGACCCGTCCCCGCAGTCATCCTCCCCGTCACACTTCCAGCGTGCTGGGATGCACCTGCCCGAGTCCTTGCACCGGAACTCGTCCACACCACATGTCATTTGTGCTGGTGGGGAGAAACAAGATAATGCAGATGTAGGGAAGGAAGGTGTGGTTAGCATTGGCTAGGCACATTTCCTTCTCTGCAGGGCTGATGAACACCTTCTGCCAGCAGCCTAGAGCTGACTACAGCACCCCTGCTTGGAACAGGGTGGGCAAGACCCCCCCTGCTTCATGCAGTTCTGCAGGGAGAAGTCAGAGAGAGTGTCTCAGCGGGACAGATCCAGGCAGAGCCACTGCCACCTCCACCCACTGCCCGCAGCTCCTGCAGGGACTGAGCAGGGACCCGCCATCCCGCAGGCAAAGACAGGGACGTGCCTGGCTGCGGGGGAGCTCCCGGTTTCGCTGTGGCCAGACCCATCCCGCCTCACCCACGCAAGCTTCTTACTGCAGTTGGCAGGTTCGTCTGAGCCGTCCACACAGTCGTTGTCCCGGTCGCACACCCAGACACGGGGGATGCAGCGCTTGGTGATCGCACACTGGAACTGATTGGGGGCACAAGTCACCTCCGCTGCAGGAGGGAGAAGCAGAGTCAGGAGAGGCAGGGGGCAGGCAGGGGTCTGCCAGCCACTACCCCACAAAAAACACCCCGCGGAGCAGAGAGGCATGCGGATGCCTTGGGCATCACAGCAAGGGTCTGGCCTTCTTGGTGGTCGTGTGTGTGAGAGGGGAGGGCAGCAGAGCCCCGAGTGGCCCCAGAAGACTCGACCAGCTGCAGGGAGACAGGACAGAAGCCACAAGATCCCTCAGCTGTGCAACAGGCTCAGTGCAAATCCACGGCAAATATTGAACGTGCCGCTCTGAGGGATTTAAGGATTTCATTTCCACTAGGAAACAGAGACTCTACGCAGAGCAGAGGTAAGGAGAAAGCCCTGTGCTCAGGGACACGACCACCCAGAAGGCAGCCTGCAGAGAAGCCAATACTCAAAGACACGGATCTGATGCAGCACTGAACTCCTCACCCCCAACCGTGCACGCTCCCTATCCCTAACATGCTTAATAGCTCCCCACTTACGGCAGTCCTTCTCATCCTCGCCGTCGCCGCAGTTGTCCTGACCATTGCAGCGGAAGATGCCAGGGATGCAGCGGTTGGTGTTGGTGCACTTGAACTGGCTGGGCAGACAGACGTGGATATCTGGGAAGGGAGGCAGCACAGTCAAAAGCTGACATGCTGCACCTCTGCTCTCCTGACGTGCTGCAGCCCTGCTGGGGTTTGAGGGTCGTAAGGGGAGGTGGAGAACCTACCACAGTTGGCTTCATCTGAGTTGTCCTGGCAGTCGTTGTCTCCATCACAGATGAAGGCTGGATTGGTGCAGATCCCAGTGGAGCACTGGAACTGCCCTGGCCTGCATTTGAATTCAGCTGTGGGGCAAGTAAGACAGGGAGAAATGTTTGCTCTGGGGGACATTTTCAGGGCAAACCTTAACCTCCCACTGTCCTCTCTGGTGTCTCCAGCAGGGACTGAGCAACCAGCGCCCAACCACGGGCAATACCCACGCAGGGACAGTGTGTTACCCCACTGCTCTCGAAGCCCCGTTAATGGGAAGAGCTATCCCGTCTCTGCCAGAGCTGAGCAGGGAGCAGCAGTGCTGTCCCGAAGCCAGGGCAGCAGCAGGGCTCCGGGGGACCAGCTGCACAGGCAGTGCCAGGCTGCTCTGGACAGCACAGAGATGCTGCAGGGCTGCCAAGAGCCGGGCAGCGTGGCCGGGGCGCTGGGACACCATGGGCTGTGGTCAGCTCCGCTCGGCACTCACGGCAGTCCTCCGGCTCATCCGAACGGTCCCCGCAGTCGTCCTCGGTGTCGCATTTCCACCAGAAAGGGATGCACTTGTCATTCTTGCAGACAAACTGCGACAGAGAGACGAACTTGTGAGGGTGGCTCGGAGTGGGGAGGGAGGACCCCAGAAGGCTTTGTCCCCAGGGGACTCTGCCAAGGGCACTGGTCTCCGTGCTGTCCCTTCCCAGGCACCCCCAGGACACTCTGTGTCCTGACCTAGAGCAAAGCCTTAACCCTGAGCCCACCCCACACATCCTCTGGGGTTTAAGGCAGGGAGGGGGGCAGGCAGAAGGTCATTTCAGAGCCAGAGGGTCTCTGGCTCCCCTGGGCACCCCCAAACGACTGCAGTCTGTATGTGCTGGGAAGTGCCACAGGAGGGAGGTGTTGCCCGCGCCTGGAGAAGGCGTGCGCACACCAGCACCCAAATGCACAGCACTGGCACCAGCACAAGCAGAGGAGCTGAGACCTGGTGAAAGCACAGCAGGAGGGACACGCACAGGAGCACAGGCACACACTCGCCACAGGGAGGATGTCCACGCAGGCAGGGGCAGGCAGGCTGTTACCTGGCTGGCCGTGCAGTTGGAGACGCAGGTTTTGCCATCGCTGCCCAAGTAGAAGTTGGTGGGACACGCACACTTGTGCCCCCCACCCGGTGAGAGGAGGCAGAGATTGCTGCAGCCGGCGTTGTTGGTCTTGCAGGGATGGTTGGGAACTGGGGAGAGCAGGGAGACAACCGCAAGTCAGACCAAGGCGGTGGACCCTCAGGGTGGCATGTGGACCCTCAGCTGCGAGGCCCTTCTCCCAGCACACGCCCCTCCTGCACCGCCTGCCCAGCCTGGTGTCCCTTTGCATGTTGAGCCCAGCCCCAGCCTCCTGCCAAGGGCTGCTCCGCAGCGCCAGGGCCACCCCAGCCCCTCGGCTCACCGTCAGGCTGGCGGTAGGGGTGGTAGATGTGGATGTCCATGGGGCGGTGTAGCGTGCTGATCAGCAGGGTCTTGTTGGCTCCTGTGGTCTTGTGGGCCCGGTTGATGGACTTGGTCTCCCAGTCGGTCCAGTAAATGAAATCCTCAAAGAGGGTGAGCGCAAAGATGTGCGGGATGTCCTGGCTCAGCACTGCAACGGGGAGCAGGTGGCTCAGCAAGGGGCTGCCCCACACCACCCCTCCCACAGCACAGCCTTTCTCCAGGGACAGCTCAGCCGGGGAACAAACCTCTTCCCCTGGGACCGTACCCGGCAGCCCTGGCTCCTGCTGCCACGACCGATCCAAAGCCCACACCCCACAAAGGCCTGGCGGCGCCCCACAAGCCCCAGCACTCTCACCCGTGTGCCGGTTGGAGCCGTCCAGGCTGGCGAACTCGATGTAGTCCTCCCGTGCATCGGCCCAATAGATCCGGCTGTTGATGTAGTCGAGGGTGAGGCCGTTGGGCCAAGTTATCTTGGTGTCAACGATGACGCTGCGGTTGGTGCCATCCATGCCAATCTTCCCGATCAGGGAGTGGTCCCCCCAGTCCGTCCAGTATAGGTAACTGGGGATGAAACAGGAGAGCAGAGGGAGGCTGAGTCCAGCCCAAGCCACAGCAGTGGCTGCACTCTGCCCGTTGCGTGGCTAAACCAAGACACCTGGGCGTGTGGGTGCAGGGCAGGGAGAAGCAGCCAGGCATCCCGGAGGCGAGGAGGGAGGGTTCAGTGCCATCTCCCAGCCTGCAGGACTGTGGCGGGGGACCACCAGCCCCCTTCCCTGCGTAGAGGGGAAGGTCCGGGTCCCCCAGGCTCTCACCCATTCTGCACATCCACCACCAGCGCCCGGGGCTCACGCAGGCCCGAGTTCACCAGCACAGTGCGGTAGGCACCGTTGAGCTTCGACACTTCAATGGTGTCCCGACCTTTGTCGCACCAGTACAGGTTGCCTCCCACCCAGTCCACAGCCAGCCCGTCGGGGTTGCTGAGGCCAGTGCGGTGAAGAACCTGTTGGGAGAAAACGGAGGTGTTGGGGCTTGGACAGGGAGAAACAGATCCTGCCCTGGTCCCTCAGGGATGACAACATCCCCCTTCCCCGGCACACTGTCCCTGCAGACGGTCCTGCCCAGCTCCCTTTCCTCACCCCTTTTTTCCCCCAACCCTCCTTGTCCACTGCTTTGGGGCAGCGTGGACCCCACCTCTGATTGGGACGGTGCTGCAGAACATCCCCGTAGCAACCTGGGCTGATGCCCTGAGCCCCGTGATGACTCCACAGCGGGGCTTGTGCCCTCTTCCCCGGCGGCCCTGGTGCCAGTCCGGGCCCCCAGGCAGCCTCTCTGTGCAGGAGGGGGGTGAGGACCGGCTGCCTCAGGCCCCTACCTGAACATTGCTCCCATTGATGTGCATGCGACGGATCATGCTGCCCTGCGTGGTGACATCTGTCCAGTAGATCATCTGCTCCCGATAGTCAAAATCCAGAGCCACTGCATTGTTCAGCCCCTGGGAGGAAGGAAGAAGTGTTGAAACGGTCTCACCTGCGAGCACGGGGTCACGGGGGCTTTGCAAAGACCACTGAGCCCCCAGCCTCAACTCCCGGTCCCTGCAGCGGAGAAGTGAAAAGCACCTACAGACAGCTGTTGTGCAGCCCCTACCTTATAAAGGTCTGCTACCAAAGAGCTACTGTTTACACGGTATCCCCTGTATACTCACAGTGAGAGCTGTCGTTTATACAGGATCTACCATCTGCCTGGGAAGCCAAGAGCCCAGACTCCCAGGCTGGCAGGTCTCTTGCGCTGCAGGGCCCCTCTCCAACCCCAAACCCCCGTGGGGCCACGTGGGGCTGGTGCCCCCTCCTGCTACCCCCGCACCTGCTTGAGCAGTGTGTAGTTGGAGCCATCCAGGTTGAGCTTCCTCAGGTAGTATCGGTTGGCAAAGATGAGGAAGGGCTCTTCATCTGCACAGGGAAACCATGAGACGTGTCAGGGAGGCACCACGGGGATGTGGGCAGATCCCCTGCAGACCTGCCGCCCTCCGTGCCCCACTGCTTCCCAGCTCTCCTTCATGAGTCAGGTGCAGCTACTTCACCTTGCGGAGCACCGCGACTGACTCCAACACCAGCCGCATCCCACAGTCGCCAGAAGAACACCCCTGCCTCTAAAGTCCGCCCTTGGCTCTCACCTGTGACAGCTTTACAGCTGGTGGGGTTGTCAGGTTTGAGCTTGTAGCCCTCTATGCACAGGCACTTGTAGCTCCCCAGAGTGTTGATGCACTTCTGGCTGCAGGGGTAGGTGGTGGAGCACTCGTCGATGTCAATGCACGTCTTCCCGTCGTCCTTCAGCCGGAACCCGGGACGGCATCTACACTGCAGGAGGCAACCCGGAGCTGTTAGACACATCCAGGGCCTGCACGCTGGGACATGACAGGCATCACCATGGGGCAAGCGGGCTCAGGCACAGACCGCTTGCAGACGCAAGAGCAGCTCGCACAAGCACGGGCCGAAAGTGCCTGTGCGCGCATCTCCTGCCCGGCTGGCGTGGGACAGAAGCACCCTCACACTAAGAGTGTCTGCAGAGGACAAAGGGAGCAGGAGAGCATCCCTCCAGTTGACCCTCCCAGCCTGCCGGCCCCTACCTTGTATCCGATCTTGAGGTCCTCACACTCCTGGGAACAGCCGCTCAGCTTCTTGTTGAGACACTCGTTGATAAAGCAGTTGAGCTCGTCCGAGCCGTCCGTGCAGTCGTTGTTGTTGTCGCAAAGCAGTGCCTCCGGGACGCACTTCCCATTCTTGCAGAGGAAGAAGGAGTCGTTGCACTTGTTCTCTGCAGCGGGGCGGAGAGGAGGCGGCAGTCGTCAGTGCGAGGCAGCCGGGCAGCCCTGCTCCCCAGCCGCAGCCCCGCAGGTACCTGGGCTGGTGCAGCGCGGGTTCTTGGGCGCCTCGTCCGAGTGGTCGTGGCAGTCGAACTCGCCGTCGCACTCCCACTGCCTGTTGCTGAGGCAGCGGCCGTTGGCGCAGCGGAACTCGTGGGGGCCGCAGGTGGGGTACTCTGCGGGAGGGTGGCGGGCTCAGACGGCGCAGCCCACCTCCCCACGCCGTCTGGAGTGACAGCGGAACCACAGCGGCTGGGCTGCGTGGAGCCGCGGCACAGGTGCCCAAACCGCCCTGCAGCCCGCCTTGGGACAGGGCTGCACCGCAGGGGCCAGGGAGGCGGCAAACGCGGGTGGTTTTGGGTATCTCCAAACCTGCCCTGTGCCAGGGCGGACGTCCTGCAGTGGAGCCGGGGGGGACACCTCTCCTGCGGCCCTACAGCACCGAACTCCCACTCCCTCTCCCGGTTCCCCCTCACCCTGCTCTCACATCAAACCCCTTCTGGATGATGGAGACCCCTCCAGGGTCCTGTCTCAAAGCCCAGGAGACCCATTATGGCTGCCAGTGCTACAGAAAATACCGCCCTCGCTGTCCTCCCCCACCCCGCGGACACCCACCACACTCTGGGGACTCGTCCGAGCCGTCGCCGCAGTCGTCATCGTGGTCGCAGACAAAGTGCTTGGGAATGCACTGACGGTTTCCGCACATAAACTCCCGCTCATCGCACGTGTTGTTGTACACTGCAGTGAAGCATTGCTGTCAGCCCCCCGCCAGACCACGCGCTCTCCTGCCTGCCCCCCAAGCCCTTCATCCTATGGTGCGGGGGACAAGTGCTGAGGCACGGCCCGGTTGGGGCAGGGACTCCCACTCCTTAGCCCCCAGCCTGAACCCAGGCCTGCACCTTCGTCCCGTGGCTGCAAACAGCACGCGGGCAATGTGGTGCCTTTGGCTACTGCTCCGCTGGAGGATGTTCATCCTCTCCTCACAGCCAGGGAAAGGCACCCAAACGTTCCCACGTCCAGGTCTGCTGTGACCACAGCACTGCAGTTTCCTCCTGCGAGCCTGGCGGCGAAGTGGCCAGGACGAGGCATCCCGTCTGCTAGCAACGGGGACCCCGGGGAGTGGGGGCTAGCCCCCCCAGGCACTACACTCAGCTCCTCTCCAGCCCCTGGCCCTGCCAGGCACCAGACCTCTGGGGACTTACAGCAGCCGGCAGCGAGGGTCTCGTCAGCTCCGTCCGCACAGTCCTTGTCTCCGTCACAGAGCCAGCGCTCTGGCACGCACACGTAAGTGCCTGGGCACTGGAAGGATCCCGTGCTGCAGGTGGTCAGCCCTGGGGAAGGGAGAAGCAGGAAGGAGGCCAGTCACCCTTGCCACTGGAGAACTGGCACTCTTGGGCTACGTGCCCCCACTTCTCAGGGGGACGCCGAGATACAGAAGCCAGGAGAGCAGTGAGGACCATGGCATAGGAAAGCAAGGGTGGGAGAAGGGATGGGCAGAGGCAGGAATACACAGAGATGGAGCAGCAGCGCGGGCAGGGAGTGAGGGAGGTCAGAGCAGGGGCTGGAGCAGACTCACGGCAGCGGCTGTCCTCATCAGAGCCGTCCCCACAGTCGTCTGCCCCGTCACACACCCAGAGCTTGGAGATGCAGCGGTGGTTGTTGCACTCAAACTGCACAGGGTAGCAGAACTTGTCTGGGAGAGGAGAGGAGGGGTCAGAGCTGGGGCAGTGTGGGGGGAAGGACACGGCAGCAGAGCACAGCCAGGCTGGGTGGTGCTGGGGCTACTGCTCATCCAGACCTGGCAGTGCCACGTGCCATGCTGATGGGCACTGCAGCTGGAGGACTGGTGTGAGATTCCCCACTCTGGAGCTGGGGAGGTTCCCCAGTTCCTGACCACTGTTCTGGGTTTGTTCAGGGAGGTTGGGACTAAAAACAACTCAAATGAGCCATAACTGGCCATCCTCAAAATGAGCATGGACACTCACGCATGTGCTGAGCAAACAGACGCACACGGACGTTCTCACTGGTCACAGTTAAAAGCCCAAGCTTGTGGAATAAGACCACAGAGGGGGAAGAATCTGGCGTCTGATCCTTGGCAAAGGGGTGTCAGAGAGAGGAAAGGGTCCTGCCTCCCCTCCAGCACGCTTGCGCTTGCCACCCTGTGCTATCACCCCGGAGTCCCTTGCTCTCCCCACCCTGCCGCTCACTGCAGTGAGTCTCATCTTCTCCGTTCTCGCAGTCATCCTCTTTGTCACACGTCCAAGTCATAGGGATGCACCTCCCGCTTGGGCAGGCGAAGTAATTGGCCGGACACTTGGGTTTCCTCCCGCCTGGTTTGTGAAGGAAACATCAGTGAGCGTGGTGGTGCGGATGCGCCCAACCCAGAACTACCCGACTCCAAAGGATTCCTTCCCAAAAGCCCTGTGTGATCCTGCACTGACCAGCGCTCACAGCACCCTCCATGCAGGAGCTGCGCAAGCAAAGGATGACGCTCCCAGAGTGCGAAGCATCCACCGCCCAAACAGACCCCACGAGGAGCACCCAGCCACAGGGCTGTCATGATGCCCCTGCTCTCCTAGTCCCGAGCCCCCTCTCTTCTCCCCGCTCTCACCTGGGCAGTTGCGCTCATCTGAGTAGTCTCCACAGTCATTCGCCCCGTCACACACCCAGCTTGGAGCATAGCACAGAGAGGTGTGTTCGCACTTCTGGAATGTGGTACCCTTCACCCCCAGCTTGAAATAGCTGCTGCAGTCGGTGGCGGCTGCAAGAAACCACACCAGGAGCCCCGGGTGATGGGTGCTGCTTGCTGGTGGCAGAGCCCTTCGGTCCAGCTCCCACCGCAGAGCACGAGCCGTCGCCCTGCTGCTGACAGCCCTTCCCCCCAGAGCAGCACCGAGCTGACTCTGCCCCACGTGTGCCCTGAGCTGCTGGGACCACGTTAAAGCACTTCTGACGGGCTGTTGGGTGGTGAGGTGCCAAGCATGGGGGGGGGCTGCAGTGATGGGCTGGGGCTGCTTCCAGCAGGCAGGCTAACCTGGGCTGGCCTCTGCTGACGGCGTGGGAGCCAGGGCCCTTCTCCCTCCCTGATCCAGCACAAGTCCCACAGACGGGAACAAGGGACAGGGACCCAGGCCCCTGCCCACAGGCACAGAGGGCAGGAGCACCTCCAGAGCTACAGCAGGGCAGAACTGGGAAGGCGGCAGAAAACATGGGACAGCAGCTGGGGCACTCACTGCAGTTCATTTCATCTGAAGCATCCTCGCAATCGATGAACTGGTTACAGCGGCTCGAGTTCCCAATGCAACTCCCATCTCGGCAGCGAAACTCAGTAGCAGCGCAGCTGGTTTCTGCAAGGGGGAAGCCCCCACAGTGGATGAGGCTGGGCTGGGGGACCCAGCATGTACAGCCACACCACGGCCCCCACTCGCGCTGCGGACGTGCGTGCACGCACATACACCCGCTGCCCAGCACAGCTATGGACCGTCGGATCCTGCACTCCCAGCTCTGGCCCCCTCCCAGCTGAGACCTGGTGCCTCTCTGGCTCACGCCCTCTGCCCGGCAGCCCGAGCTTGGCTCCCAAGCTGGCCTCTCACTAGCAGGCCCGGATGGGCTCAGGGAAGCTCCTGACCTTCCCCATCAGTTCTGAACCAGGCAGAGACTCCTGCAGCCCTGCAGCTCTGAAGGGGTGCTGCCCTTGGGGGCGCTCAGGTGCCCTTTTCTCAAGAGCACAGGAGCCACAAGGAGCAGCAACACTGCGCCTCCCCATGGCTTTGTGTTCCGCCTGGGCGTCGAACGTGTACTCGGGAGACTCTGGGTGCTGCAGGGCTGTGCCTGGGAGCTCTTCCTCCCAGCTGTCAGGGAGCGAGCTTTACAAAGTGGTCTGTGGCACAAGCAGCGTGAGTAGGATTTAGACCTTGACTCTCTGTTAAGCCCTGGCTCTGCTCTGATCCTGTCAAGCTGAAGGTAACTCTCTCCCAAAGCCCCTGTCCCTGTCCCAGACAGCTGACTGAGCCCTGGCAAGGGCTGGCCGGGAGCCAGCCAGCCTGCTTACTGTTACACGGCACTTCGTCCGAGTTGTCCCCGCAGTCATCCACGCCATTGCACCAGTAGCGGCTGGCGATGCAGCGCCCGTTCATGCAGTGCAGGTAACCCTTCTTGCACTTGCGGCTGCCTGCGAGGGAGGAGGAGGAGGAGGTGAGCACGAAGGGAGGGTCGGCGCCCCCAGGCGTCTCCGCTCCTCAGGGACAGTTCAGCAGGGGAAGAAACGACACAGGCAGGATTAGGAAACAGGCTCCCTTGTGCACTGCTGGCAACCTCGCAGTGATAAGCTCGGCCCTTGCCCAGCAGAGACCCCTCCCGGCTGAGGAGCAAGGGTTGGTGTTAGAGGGAGGGTGCTGCAGTCCCCACCGGGTCGGCTCAAGGTGCCCAGCCTGCCCCACAAAACTTGGAAAAGGTCTGGAGCCCTTAAAGCCTGGCCTGGCTGGGCCCATCTCTTGGAGGGCAAGGGGGACTGTGAGCACTCGAGGGACACACGAAGACACCCAGGAGTCCTGGCTCCCTTTGCTGACAGCTCGAGCAGGGTGCTTGTGCATGCCAGGGGGTGTGTGTCTGTGTTTGAGCAAAGCAGCAAAAGGAGGAACCTTACTGCAGTAGGACTGCTTCTCGTCTGACTTGTCCTTGCAGTGGACCACGCCGTCACAGGTCCGGCTGAAGTCAATGCAGTCGCCGTTCCCACACTCAAACTCATCGTGCACGTTGCAGGTGGAATTCAGGGCTGGGGACGACGTGGGGAATGTCAGCTCTGCCAGGCTGAGACCAGCCTCTCCTCCTCCCCGTCCCATCCCTACCAGCTCCCACTTCCACCTCCCCTCCACCTTTGCAGGTGAAATCCTCCTGCAGGACGCGCTCGCCGCGGCAGGAGCAGTTGACGTGTCCTTTGGGTGTGAGCAGGCAGAGATCCTGACAGCCGCCGTTGTTCACCCTGCATGGGGACAGCTCGCCTAGGAGAGACGGAAAACAGTCACACCAGGCACAGTCTCAGCCGTCACTTCCCCTTGTCCTCCCTGCTGGGGAGAGGAACAGTAGGGGTTCCTCCCCAAGCTCTTCAGATGGGGCTGTGGGTGATGCGTGGGGTTGGGGGTATCCAGTCCCCCCAGATCTTGCAAGGAGGATGCCCTGGGAAGAGCACAAATGGGGAAAATTCTCTCTCTCTCTCTCTTTTCAGCCCGCACAGAGTTTGGAGATGGGCGCAGGCCCTGGTGCGAGGGTCCTGAAGGGGCGACGACAGGCCAGGAAGGATGGTGGGATGGGCTTCCCCTTCCCCTGGCCTGCAGATGGGGTGGAAGAGCAGCGCTGTCTGGCAGGGGGCTGAGCTGCCTGAGAGAGGGGACAGCGATCTGGCAGAGGCAGGGGAGCAGGGCCCGTGGTGGTGAGGCTGTGGGCGACAGGCGGGGTGTCCTTACAGCTGTCGGTGTCGTTGGCCACGGCAATGATGCCCATGGGCTGCTGGGGGATGTCAACACGCAGAAGCTTCATGTCGGTGCCCACATACTTGTTGGCTCGTTGCACAGCTCTGCGCACCCAGTCCGTCCAGAAGATGTAATCGCCGTAGACAGCCAGGCCAAAGGGGTGCACAGGCTCTGATTTCAGGATCACCTGCCAGACATTGGCAAACCATGAGTGTGAGGGAACCTGACTGTGGGATGCAGCCCCCAGCAGGACCCCAAACGCAGCCCATCCCCACGTGTCTGCCCCAGGAGGACCCGACTCCCCCCACGCCCCAGGAACAGCTCTGCTTTCCTCTGACAACGTGCCAGCCCCAGTTTCGACACTTGCCGCTCTCCTCCCCCATCTCTGCTGCTGGGGCCAGGTCTGGACTCACGTGGCGGTGGGAGCCATCGTATTCACAGCGTTCAATTTTGTCCAGTGTGGCGTCAGAGAAGTAGATCTTCTCGGCCTTGTGGTCAATGGCCAGCCCATTGGGTGTCCGTATGTCCTGGTCAATGATGATGAGGACATTGGCACCAGAGAGGGTGGCACGCATGATGCTGGGGTGCTGCTCGTTCCAGTTGGTCCAGAACATCAGGCTGGAAGGGAAGAGACACACAATGCCCTTGCAACCCCAGCTCTCTGCCATGTACGTGTTGGCTCAGCCCACCCCTCTGCTGCTGTGGGGCTTCCAAGGACTTTGGGACGGATGGGACATTGTCCCTGCGTAAAAAGGCATGGGAGGGGGATGAATGAGGCCACTGCAGCCAGCTGGGAAATGTGGTACCCCACGGTACCAGCCGGCCAGAGAAGGGGATGGGACAAGGTTTCTGTCTTTGCTTTGGGGTGCCGAAGGAAGGGGGGGGCGGGCACAGGGCCTTTCCTCCCTGGGTTCCAATGCTCTCTGTGCTGGGAACCAGTGCTTCCTTCCCAGTGAAGGGGCGTCCACCTGGACGCTGGCCCTGGGACCACGTGGACCCCCGGGCAGACCGGCTGGACCACTGACGGCCACTCACTTCTGGCACTCGTCCAGCACAAAGGCCCTGGGGTGATCGTCCCCCGACATGGTGATCACCGTCTCCCTCTCGAAAGCCCCCAGGCGGCTCTGGTCCACGGTGTGGCGAGTGATGGTGGAGGTGGTGTAGCTCGTCCAGTACAGCGTGTCCCAGCCGCGGTGGTACGCCAGCCCCTCCACCGAGCCCACGTCTGCAGGAGGGGAGGACAGGCAAGGGTCGCGTCCAGGCCGTGCTCCTGCAAGGCTGCCCGGCTCACTCCACACAGCCACTGCTGACTGTGGCACTTGGACGCAGCTTCTTTGGCAGCCTGACATTATTGCTTTTAATTACACCCAAAAAAATATCCGTCAGAGGCTCTGGCTGCTTGCTGACGCAGCACCAATGCGGTGGCACCAGAGGAGACTCAGCAGGGCTGGGCTGCTGGCTGTGCTAACAGGTGAGCTGAGACCCCAGGAGACTTTAGGGGCCTCCTGGGCAGACCTTTGCTACCAACCAGGTAATTACACTTCCTTGCAGGAAGGCTGCGTGATGTTCACAAGGACTTGACCTTGGCTTTCAAGCTCGTGCTCTGATCACCTTCCCTGCACTGGCCGTGCCTTGCTCCGGGTCCTCCTGTCCCTGCAGCAGCGGCACTGGGAAGGGCCTCCCTCTGCCGGGGGAGAGCTGAGGCCCGCAGGCACGAAGTGACAAGACGAAGACTCATGGCTGACCAGGGGGACCTTCCCTTCAGCTCCCAGGCCAGGAACTTGAACTGCGACCCCATCCTGCCTCCCTCGTTAACTGTCAGCTAAAGGTTTAACGAACCGGCTATGAGAGATGGGGCCGCTCTCCTGATCTCAGTGATAACAGCTCTCCCAAGGGCCAAATGTAAATACACTCATTAGCGAGCACATCTGTAGCCCTTGCTGGAGGTGCTCCCTAGTGACACAGACGTGGTCTTTTCAACTGCTGCAGGAGCCAATAACACCAACCGAGTGCAAACCAAGGGCTGGAGGTGAAGACAGGGCCAGGCATGGCAAGGTTTGCTCAGGCTCAACAGGTCTGTCTTGGAAGTCAAAACCAAACACAGAGCAGATCCCAAGCTTGCTGCAGTGCCTTGCTTCTAAAGCAATGCGTACCCACGTGCTTGCCTGAGCCTCGTGATACGCTCTCCTTGCCAGAACGAGCTCTGCAGACTGCTCCTGACACTTGCGTCCTCTACCACCGGCTGCTGCCTCTTTGAGAGGCTCCGGTAGAAAGCTCACAGCTGAACCCTTAACAGCTGCCACTCAAAACGCCTCTCAAAACCACCACAAAATGTTAACTGAGACAAGGAAAAAAAGCCCTTGGGTGAGGAAGGAGGGAGCTCGGGAAGAGGTGGCAGGGGAGAACAGAAGAGAAGGGTCTGAGGGCAGATGCAGGCGGAGGGAGCCCTGTGACACTCACTCTCCACAATGGTCTTGCGCCCTGTGCCATCATCATTGATCTGCTGGATGTTGCCAAAGTGGATGTCGCTGTAGAATATACGGTTGCTACCCTTGGAGCCGTAGCCGTAGTCGAAGGCCAGGGCAATGACATTCTTCATGTGCTCCGCGTCCTCGAAGGGCTTGATGGGTGCATTGAGGTTGTTCTCGTCTGACAGGTGGATGCTCTTGAGGATGGTGCGCTCCGAATACAGCAGGTAGCCGTCATAGTCCCGGCAGCTCACCCCATCCTCGGACAGCATGCCGTGGGCGCAGGCACACGTCCTCTGTCCGTTGCCCCGGAACAGGCAGAGCTGCTGGCAGCCCCCGTTGCTCTGGGCACAGATGTTGGTGCCTGGGGAGGAAAGGGAGGATTGTTCGAGGGACTGGGCAGGCTCTGTGTAGAAGGACGCTCCCGCCCGGCCGCTTTTCACCTCTCCCTGCTCCCAGAGGAAGTGAGTGAAGAAATGGGCTCAGCCCATGGTGCGACACGGTTCTTTGACGAGGACACAGTGGCCTGTTTGTTTCCATCCCCCTCCCCGCATCTGCCTGCCGCGGGAGCCCAGCCGGGGCGGCTGTCGGCGCTCGGCAGCACTGCGCGAGGGGCTGACACCCTGCTCCCGCACGCACCCTTCTGCCTGGCCCGGTTGAAGACTTTGATGTCCTTGAGCTGCACGCCGATCCCCGTCCGCAGGGACACCGACTCGGTGGCGTTGTCCTTGTTGCCTCTTTTGATGGAGCCATTCGCGTGAGTCCTAAGAAAGGACAGAGTCACCGAGCAACCGACGTGAGGCCCACCCCAGCGGCACCCTGCAGCAGGACCCAGCTCTGCCACCTTCCCCATAGCACCTGCCAGCTCCCCGCACCCTCCTGCACAGCCGGTGCCCAGGGCGCCCCCAGCACTGCCGGACTCCTCAGGCACTGTACCTATCGCTCCAGTAAATGTACTCCTCAAAGACCGACACTGAGAACATGTCCATGTTGTTGCTAGACAGGACGACCTCTCGGTTTTCACCCGTCTCCAGGTTGATTCGTTCAATCTTGTCTGTCCGGGCATCACACCAGTAAAGCTTCCCGTCCTGAGGCAATGAGAAAGCACCCCGGTCAGCGATGGAGCAGCGCACCGGGGTGGCACTAAGGCACCCTCTGTGCCTCCCACCATGTCCAGCGGGAGGTCCCAGGGTTCAGGGGACTACCACCCTGGACAACCCTCCCTGCACTGGAGAGGAGACTCCAGGGCCCTGGGGAGGGCAGTCACGTCCCCAGAGGTCCCACCAGCATCGGCAGCTGTGCCGGGACCCTTGGGACCGGCACAGTCCCCGCCAGGCCCCAGGGCGGCACCGTCCTCCCAGCTGGCAGCCGTACCTCGTAGTCGACGGATATCCCATTGGGCCAACTGATGCTGACGTTCACCAGCACCATCCGCTCAGTCCCATCCAGGCGCGACCGCTCGATGCGGGGGTACTGCCCCCACTCCGTCCAGAAGAGGTACCTGCAGGGGACAGCAGTGACGTGACCACAGGGCCGGCCAGAAGCAGCATCCTGGGGCCTTTGGCCATCGGAACAGAGGACAAACACCCCTCCCTCGCCTCCCTCCACTCCGCGGCCTCAGTCCATCCCCTGCTGATCTGCCAGCCTCCTGGCGCTGCAGCTGGATGCAGCCCAGAAAACAGCCTGTGCGCCAGGCACGTAAGGTGCTGTTCTCCATCCTTCCCCGGATCCAAACAGCTCTCCCCTCCCTGTGATTGTCCAAAGCTGGAGATGGTCTGGGGAGGCTCCACTTGGATTTTCAGGGGTGCTGGCACCCATGAGGTCATGGGGAACACCTAGGAAGCTCAGCCCGTCAGTGAAAGGGCGCTTAAACCGGCTGGTTTGGACACCAGGGGCCTGTCCCTTGGTGTGGCAGGAGACCTACGAATCCTTCTCCGCCGCGTGCAAAGTGCACAGCTCTGCCGGGAGGGTGCCGGGGGTCTCTGGCACGTGCCCACCCCCCAGCTGACGGCCCTCTCCAGGCAGCTTCATGCAGTGTCTCACCCTTTCTCTGGATGGACTGTGATGGCCCGAGGCTTGTCCAGCCCCTGCGAGATGACCACGTAGCGGAAGGACCCGTTCAGCCTGGCCACCTCGATGACATCGAAGCCCTGGTCCGTCCAGTAGATGTTTCCTGCAGAGGGGGGATGGTGAACACCCGCATGAGCCCCACTCCCCAGCTGCCCACCAGCTCCTCCCTGCTCCGGAGCCCATCTCACCGGCAATCCAGTCCACGGCGATGCCCTCCACACGGCCAATGCCATTGGTGACCACGTCCTCCCGCCACGTCTGGTCCCGCTTGGCCCGGCTAATGGTGCTCAGACCCATGTCCACCCAGTAAATGGTGTCGTTCTCTGAGAGGTGCCAGGCAGGAGAGTGGGTGTCAATGACCGCCTCTGGGTCACCCCAAGGGTGGCACAGACCCCAAGGCCTCGGTATGGGCACCTGAAACCCTCCCGCACCCAGAGCTGCCAAGGGGAGGTGTTCTAGGCCAGAGCACTGCCAAAGGAGGGTCTGGCGATGGTCCTCCTCGCGCTCCTCCTCCCCGACCTCTCCAGCCCTGTTGTCCTGCTCCCAGCCCCCATGTCACCTGCGTGGAAGTCGATCCCCACGGCCAGGGACGTCCCCGACACGGGCACGAGAGCATCCGACTTGTCGTTGGGATCCAGGGGAATGCCACGGATCCCCTCGTGGACCGAATACAGGAGGAAGGAGCCGACACCTGCGACACAGATGCGGGGACAGTCAGACGCATCCCACAAGCCACACGCTGTCCCTTCAACCAATAGCCACAACTCGTGGAAAACTGCGACAGCAGCTCCGTGGAGGGGCACAAGCCCGGCAGAGCTGGCGGGAGGGCTTGACCCCACCATGAGAGCGGCATGATGAGTCCCCAGCCTGGGCAGACAGCCCAGGACAGCAGAGAGACAGGGAGGGCAGGGTTGAACCGCGCTGGCTGGACCTGCCACTGTGCGGCTGCCTGAAGCATCCCCGCAGAGGCAGCCCCTACGCCCACCTCTTGGCTGACTCCGAGGCTGACGCATGTGAGATGTGGGCTGGCAGTGCAAGCGTCGGATCTGCAGGCAGGCAGGAAGGTGGTGGGGGAGGCAGTCCTGCCGGGCACCGAGCGCCTGATCCTGCCCATGATGCTGTGGTCAGGGGGTGACGTGTTTGCACGGGCAGCATGCGCATGGCACGCTTTGAAAGCTCTGCAGCACTGTGGTTTCTCATGGAAGGAGGGATGCCCCTGCTTCTGCTTCACTTGGGTCCCCGTGCAAGAGGGGGCTAACCAGGATGAACATAAAAGAGAAAACTCTTTTTGACACTGGCACTGTCCCACACGACAGCCTTGTCTCTAAATCGGAGAGACCTGGATTTGACGGATGGACCACTTGGTGGATAAGGAATTGCCCGATGGTGGCAATCAAAAGAGTTTTATTCAGCGGCTTGATGTCCAAGTGGAGACCAGTGACGAGCGGTGTTCCTCGGGGGTCAGTATTGGGACTGGCACCAACATCTTTGTTGGCAACGGGGACAGTGGGATTGAGTGCACCCTCAGCAAGTTTGCCAATACACCAAGCTGTGTGGTGTGGTCGACGTGCTGGAGGGAAGGGATGCCATCCAGAGGGACCCTGACAGGCTTGAGAGATGGGGCCGTGTGAACCTCATGAGTTCAACAAGGCCAAGTGCGAGGTCCTGCGCATGGGTTGGGGCAATCCCAAGCACAAATGCAGGCTGGGCAGAGAACGGACTGAGAGCAGCTCTGGGAAGGACTTGGCGGTGTTGGTTGATGAGAAGCTCAACATGACCCGGCAATGTGCACTTGCAGCCCAGAAAGCCAACCTCATCTTGGGCTGCATCAAAAGGAGCATGGCCAGCAGGTCGAGGGAGGTGATTTTCCTCCTCTACTCCGCTCTCGTGAGACCCCACCTGGAGTTCAGCTCTGGGGCCCCCAACATAAGAAGACATGGACCTGTTGGACTGAGTCCAGAGGAGGCCACGAATATGATCAGAGGGCTGGAACACCTCTCCTATGAAGACAGGCTGAGAGAGTTGGGGTTGTTCAGCCTCGAGAAGAGAAGGCTCTGGGGAAACCTTACAGCAGCCTTCCAGTACCTGAAGGGGGCCTACAAGAAAGCTGGAGAGGGACTCTTTATGAGGGCCTGTCGTGATAGGACAAGGGGTGATGGCTTTAAACTGGAAGAGAGTAGATTTAGGTTAGATATAAGAAAGAAATTCTTCATTATGAGGGTGGTGAGGCACTGGAACGGGTTGCCCAGAGAAGCTGTGGGTGCCCCATCACTGGAAGTGCTCAAGGCCAGGCTGGATGGGGCTTTGAGCAACCTGGTCTAGTGGAAGGTGTCCCTGCCCAGGGCAGGGGGTTGGAACTAGATGATCTTTAAGGTCCCCTTCCAACCCAAACCATCTTATGATTAAATGATTCTATTAACTCCTCCGTGGTCAGGATGGGATGGCTTTCACTGCCACACTGGGCACGGGAAGGAATGGCAAACCTTGTGGAAAGAGGGCAGGGAACAACCCACTCTAAACCAAGCATGGACATACTCAGGGACGAGGTTTCTGATGGCTGAGGCAGGAACCCAGGGAACAGCCGCAAAGCCCTTCCTTGCTTGGTTCTGTGAAGGGGCTGTGTTCTGGCAGGTCCTGCCTGCTGCAAGCCCCGGAGCAGCTTGTTCAAGGGGCCCTGACCCATGCCAGGGCACAGGGGAGGCACGAGCGAGGCCTCCTTCCAGAGCCGCCTCCACCCCCAAGCGCTGGCAAAGGCTCTGCACCGCATCTGGGTCAGGACAGCGCTTGTTATTCAGTCCCTGCCCTGACCCAGATGGTGCAGCAGCTCTGCCAGCCCCCTCCAAAAGCACCGTTTTCACACAGCCTTTGAGAGGCCCTGGCAGCGACCAGGGGGGCTCTTCCCTCCCGAGGGAGACAGTGGCAAACCGGGGAGCGACTGCAGATCTGCAGAGCGAATGCCGTGCCGTCTGCCCAGCCCCATTCCCCAGGACTGCGGTGAGTCAGTGACCCAAACCTGCTACCGACAGCAAGGGTTTCGCCTCTCCTTTGAGGGCTCCCCCCATGCAGTCCTGCTCCCCCCCTCCCACTAAACCCAGAGCCCTCAGTGCCCAGGCAGCGTGCTGCCCACGCTCGTCACTGCCAGCCCCTTGCAGGGACAGCCCGTGCAAGGGTCTTGCTGTGGCCCGAGCCCCCAGCCCCTCCCGAGCCCCTCCGGCACCCCTCTGGCCCCCAGCATCCCTCCGCAGTGCTGCTGGGTGCCGCGAGGCAGTCGGGAGGAGCCCGCACGTAGCTGGAGCGAGCGGTTACCAGCCCCCTGCACGCCACGGTGGCACACGCGCCTTGGTCGACCGCGCGGCGCCACGCAGCACAGGCGGAGCCGCAGAACGCAGCAGGCACGGCTGGGGGAGGCTGCAGGGTGTCTGCTCTGAGGGATCGGCTCGGGTGAGGGGATGGGACAGGCATGCTCACCCTCGCAGGACTGCTGCCCGCTCTTCAGGCTGTAGCCCGCAGTGCACATGCAGGACCGGGACGTCTCGGAAGTGGGGAGACAGAGCTGTGAGCAGTCGCCATTGTTGAGGCTGCAGGGATTGGTTCCAGCTGCCATGGAGAGAAGGGGGCGTGAGGGGCAGCCCGGGGCCGNGGCCGGCGCTGCTCGGGGCAGCCGCACAGGATGCGCGTGCTCTGAGCCAGCCAGCAGGGACCTGTCGCAAGGGCAAGGGCCAGCTGGGGCCAGCAAGAGGGAACAGGGTCAGCTGGCCACCCGGCCACCATGAGCCAGACTCCAGCCCTGCTGGCATCCTGGCGGAGCGGACGAGCCGCTGCCGGGCCCTGTAGGGTCTCTGCCGCGGCACCATGCGCTCACCTTGCTGGATGCTCTCATCGTACACCTTCATGTGCATCACCAGTGTGGTGCTGTTGCGCAGCACTGTCACCTCTGTCCCGTCCTTCTTGTTGCAGGTGCCCATCCTCTCGGAGGCCTGGTCAGCCCACCACAGCTTGTTGCCTGGGAGGAGAAGGCAGGAAGATGCAGCAGCTTCCCCCATCCCCTCCCACCCCAGCAGCAAAGAGCTCCACACAGATTTAAATGTGACGGCCTGAAAAAAGGGGTCTGAGCTCAACCTTTGGTGGAGAAGCATCCCCTCCACAGCTGCTAGAGGTGGCAATGAGCAGTCTGTGTTTGGGCTGGGTGAGGAGAAAGGGAAAGGGCTTCACGAACCGCCCCCATCACCCTGCCAGCTCTCACCCATGATGGCCAGGGCGGTCGCCTTGCTCAGCTGACTCTTCACAGACTCGATCACCTCCAGGTTGCTGCCGTCCAGGTTGCATCTGTTGATGGTGCCATTGCCAGAGCTGATCCAGTACAGCTTGCTCTCTGGGTAGTCAATGGTCAGGCCTGAAAAGCAAGGGACCATCAGTATCCAGGCGACATGCAGGGCCTGTGACCAGCTGGGAGGGGGGAAGGGACCAGCAGAGTGGACGGGGTGATGGAGAGAACGGGCACGCGAGGTCAGGGTGACACAGCGCAGACCAGCTGCCAGCCCCCGGGCAGCCAGGGCTGCCGGAGTGCAGACTTGAGGCCCTAAAGGCCAGCGACGGCGCTGCAAGGCGAGGCGGTACCGGGGGGCGTGGGGGCATCCGTACCAACAGGCCCTTTCTGGTTGGCGAAGAGGAGAGTGCGGTTGCTGCCGTCCATGTTGGCCACGCTGATGTTGTCCCCGTCTGTCCAGTAGAGCTTCCTGCACAAGTGAGGGGACACTGAGCACGACAGCTCCCCCAAACCCATGGAGATGGCCCCCTCCCAGCCCACCCAGGCGCCACCAGCCCCCGCCACCCCAGCCTGCTCTCCAGGCTCCGGCTCTCCAGGCTGAGGCCAGCCCCGTGCCGACCCCTCTCGCTGCACAGCCTGGGCAGCCCAACGGCCTCCTCGCCTCCGACGCCGGGACCCAGGAGGGCGTTTGGTGTTTGCAAGCACTCGTGCAGCCCTGCCCGGCAAAGCCCCGAGTACACCCAGACTGGCACACGCTCGTGGACGCACACTTATCCGCAGCCTGTTCTCCTTCACACACACACACACGCGCACGTGTGTACGGAAACACAGCCTGCTGCGCTGCACGTGCCGACAGACACACACCTCCTGAGCTGTGGCCCTGTCTCCTCTCACACACCTCCTACACGCGCTGACAAATAGGGAGAGCAACCTGTTCTCTCCTCCACCGTGTACGTGCACCGTCACGCACAGCCTGCATGTACACCTCCTCCTCCTTCGACACTCCTGGCCTGACCCCAAGCCTGCTGGCACCGTGTCCCGCCAGGGACTTACCCCTGGAGGGGGTGAACCACCAGGCAGTGAGGCTTGTCCAGCCCCTGGATCACTGCGTTCTTGAAGGAGCCGTCCAGACGGGCCACGTTGATCTGCTTCTTGTTGGCGTCGTAGCTGGTCCAGAAGAGGTTTCTGGAAACCCAGTCCACAGAGAGGCCGTGAGCATTGGGCAGGTCTGAAAGGGAACAGAGAAGGGAGACTCGTTAGTTATGAGAACAGGGCTGGGACGATACTCAGATGAAGAGGAAGGACCGAGCTCATGGAGCTGAAGCCTCTGGATGGCTGGTGGCTCTGCCCCCCTCCAGGACCTGATGGGAGCAGCCATGCGGGGTGATGCTCCTCCACACCCACCTGCAGAGACGACGGTCTCCACACCCGTGCCGTTGATGAAGGCTCTCTTGATGGTCTGGGTGCGGACATCAGACCAGTAAATGCGCTGCTCCAGGGCGTCGTAGTCCACCACCGTGACGTTGTCGATGTCGGGCACCGTGAAGGAGATGATGTAGTTGTAGTAGGGGTTGTCGATGTCCACGCCCCGGATCTCCATCTGCCGCGCGTACAGCAGGAACTTCTTAAACTCTGGGGAGAAGGACGAGAGGGGCAGTTGTGGGACCCCAGCCTGGTCTGCAGAGCTGGCTCCAAAGCACCCACTTGTCCTCGCCATCCCGGGGCGGCCTGGGCAGACTCCTACCATAGCAGGTCGTGTTGTCCTTGTCCAGCTTCATGAGGTGGGGGCAGGCACAGGACAACGTGCGGTTGTAGTTGATGAGGCAGAGGTGGGAACATGGCCCTTTGCCCCCGTTGGCTTCACAGGGGTTAGGAGCTGCAAAGGGGATAAGACTCAGTGATGTCCCTGTTCCAGGGGACACCCACCCAGGAGGCCCCAGAGAGCTGCAGACCTCCCAGACCCTGCCCGTCCCATTGAGGAGCTCTGACCCATCAGCCTCATCACCCCAGAACACTTCTTTGCTGGGTGGCCAGAGCCATAGCGGAGCCCTCCGGCTCAGCGGAGGGCAAGAAGGGGCAGCCACAGGGGTGGGATCAGCTCCCACATGATGCTCCGAGGGGGTGTGGGTGCACACCGAGTGCCAGCACCGCCACCCTGCTGTGTCCCTCCCGCCCCGTCCCGCTGCCTCCGCTTCCCCAGGCCTCACCCAGAGGCTGCCGGGAGGGGTGATACACCTGCAGGTCGAAAGGCTGGGTGTTGGTCCTCTGCACCACCGTCACGTTGTGCCCTGTCCACTTGTTGGCCTTGGCCAGCGTGTTGGTGCGCCAGTCGGTCCAGTAGACCTCACCCCCATACAGGGTGACAGCGAAGGGATGCGACAGGTACTCGTGTCCCCGCAGCACCTCGATGTGCCCCGTCCCATCATACAGGGCCGAGTAGATGGCGTCTGACCTGTGCCCAGCGAGACAGGGAGTGAGAGCTGGCAGACGACCGGGCAAGGAGTACCAGGCACAGGCAAAGGCCAGTTCTTTAGTCCAACAGCAATAACCCACAGGGTCTAAGCAGCCGCCTCCTCTGCTCTGCTTAATGCTGTAGAGGAGGACAACTGCTGATTTACACCAGGGATCAGAAAACCCAGAGCAAAGACTGGAACGTGCTGCAGACAAAAACAGACCCCACATAGCAAAGGCTTTTGCTCCCAGCCCAGCAGTCAAATGGCAGAACAACACAGGAGCAAGGGGGAAAGTGCCGGAGCTGGGACGGACGGGGAGGGCAGGGGTCCAGAGGGGATGGGGAAGGGGAGGCGCAGGGCGGAGATGGGTGTCCTGGTCCTACCTGGCATCGATCCAGAGGATGCGCTTCTCCAGGTAGTCAACGGTGAGCCCGTTGGGCCAGCCCCCCGAGCCCGTCTCCTTGTGGATGGTGCGCCGGCCCGCGCCGCTCATGGAGGCGGCCTCGATGCGGGGCAGGCTGGCATCCCAGTCTGTCCAGAAGAGGATCCTGCGAGGGACAGCGAGCGGGGATGGTCAGCACCGGGACACCAAGCTCCGCCTCCTGAGTCAGCAGTGGGGTGTGTGCCCAGACAGGAGCCCATGGCCCGGTCCCCCTGCACGATCCCAAAGGTGCCGCTGTGTCCCGGTGACCGACGTCCCCTCCTGCCTTACCCGTAGCGGGGGTCCAGGGCAATGGCGCGGGGATGCTCGATGTCCCCAGCCAGCAGTGTGGTTCGCATGGTGCCGTCCAGCTTGGCCACCTCGATCTGGTCCAGGTTGCTCTCTACCCAGTAGATGTTGCCAGCGATCCAGTCCACGGCCAGCCCCTCGGGGGTGGCCAGCCCGTACTGTATCACCACCTCAAAGCTGGTCAGAGCTGCGGGGCACAGCGCCGGGAGGGCTCAGGCTGGTGCCTCGTCCACAGCCCGCCCGCCCACCATCACACCTCAGTCCTGAACAGCTCCACCCGGCTCCACTGGGGTCGGTGTTGGGGGGATGCTTCTTCCCCAAATGTGGCCTGAACCCCAAAGGGCTTAGCCCCATGCCCGCGGTCCCAGCGCTGGGCTCTCACTGCCCCCCTGCAGGTGCCCCGTCCCACAGCTCTGCAGCACTGATGGGGAGGGGGCCGGGCTTTGTGCTCCCAGCTGCTGGGCTGCAATTACCGTTAGGGAAGTGCTGGGAATGCTAATTAACTCCTACATAATGAGCAACTTTGGAGAGCAAAATAGGATTGCTACAGGGGCTGTGGGCTCCAGCAGCTGCACCATTGCGGGGTGGCAAGGCGTCACTGTCAGCACCCTGTCCCAGAACCACACCCCTACTTTTCCACCCATCTGGCCCCCACCAGCTTGCTCCACGCCCCCAGGGCTACGTACCCCCATTCTCAAGCAGCTTTCCCCTGTAGATTTTGTCCTCCACCACGTCGGTCCAGTACAGCGAGCTCTGGTTGAGGTGGAAGTCCAAGGCGATGGTGTTGCGCAGCCCGGGGACCAGGACGCTGTAGTCACCCCGGTGCAGGTCAATGCGGCGGATCTCGTGGCGATTGGAGAATATGATGAATGGCTTGAAGGGGTCTGGGGAAAGCAGAGCAGGGTCAGAAGGGTGGCGTGGACAAGGCAGGGCGAAGGCGTCCCTGGCTCCTGGCCCTGGTCCCAGCTATGGGACCACCCACACCCCTGCATCGTAAAAGGGCTGCTTGTGCCAGGTGGGGACAGCAAGGGGTCCGCTGTTGACAGGCAGGTCCCCCCAGGACCCGGCCATGCCTGTCAGCATGGTCCTCAGCTCCGCTGCTGCTGCCTTCAGCAGAGTGGGGAGGACAATGCCCATCACAGGCAGCTGGGGCAATGCTGCCAGCCCCTGCAGACCACCCGCACGCACCCAGGCTGCGGCAGCTCTCGCCGTCAGGCTCCAGCATCCAGCCCTCGTAGCAGGAGCACTTGACGTTGTACTTGTCCTGCTCGCACTTCTGGCTGCACTTGAGGTGCTTGGCACAGTAGCTCTGGATCTGGCAGGTCTTGTTGTCTGAGCCCAGCTCCATCCCCAGGGGACAGGAGCAGACGATGCCCTCACCGGGGGCCACGGTGCAGTTGTGGCTGCAGCCACCGTTGTTCAGGGAGCATTGGTCTGCGGAGAGAGGATGCGCTCATCAGGTCCTCATCCCACTCCCAGCCCGGGGAGACCCCATGTCCCGGCACCCAGCTCCGCACTCACCGCAAAGCTCGCCCTCGTCAGAGCCATCCCCGCAGTCGTCAGAGCCGTCACAGAGCTTCTCGGGGGGGAGGCAGATGGAGGTGTTGTTGGCGCAGGTGTGGGAGGGAGGTTTGCACACCAGCGACTCGCAGTTCTCCTCGTCTGAGTTGTCCTCGCAGTCGCTGTCCCCGTCACAGACCCAGGCCTTGCTGATGCAGCGGGCTGCCGAGGGGGGAGTGAGGAGGGGGCAGATCAGATGCAGAAGAGACTTTATTTCAGGCACTGGGGGTCCCGGCTGCCCCGGAGCTGGTGTCCCTCCACCGCCTCTCCCGTCCCCATCCCCACTGAGCCAAGGCAGGTCCCAGTCCTCATCCCAGGTCAGAGGGGGCAGGGGGCAGTGGTTCCCCCCTCCCCTGCTCTCACCTGAGTCCTTGCAGCCAAACTTGACGTTGGGGTCGCAGACATGGGTGACCCCCTCGCAGTTCTTCTCGTCACTGGAGTCCATGCAGTCCGTGTCGCCGTCGCAGCGCCAGCGCATGGGGATGCAGAGCCCGTCCAGCCGGCACTGGAACTCATCGGTGTGGCAGCCCCCGGGTGGGCGCGTGGCTGGTGGGAGGGCATGCGCACCCAGTCACTGCCTTTGCCCCAGCGAGGTGGGAACCGGGCAGGAACCAGGCGGGCTCAGGGGGCGGGAGGCGGACCGGGCACTCAGCCCAGCAGGGAGCACCCAGAGGTGTGGGAGGCGGGTATCTGGGCACCCAGGGTGGGCAGAGGAGGCTGCAGGATTCCATGCCTGGAAGCGGGGGCTCTGCTCAGGGGTGCTCCCCAGGCAGGACGGCAGCAGAGCTGATGCCCGGGAGGGTCCATCTGCCTCCCCCATCATCTGCTCCCTCCCTCCGGCGCAGGACCCGGGTCCCCCCAGGAGAGGATTCCGAGCAGCAGCACGGGGCAGCCTGGCCCCTCCACGACCTGGGGCTCACCCTGGTTGGTGCAGTTGGCGTGAGTCTCGTCGCTGTAGTCCCCACAGTCGTTGTCCCCGTCGCAGGTCCAGTGCACAGGGATGCAGCGCCCGCTGTTGCACTTGAACTGGTTGCTGGAGCAGGAGTGGCTGCAGCCCGCCTCGTCACTGTTGTCCCCGCAGTCGTTG
Organism: Sula dactylatra; assembly: GCA_013389905.1. Lineage (NCBI taxonomy): Eukaryota > Metazoa > Chordata > Aves > Suliformes > Sulidae > Sula > Sula dactylatra. Next base: position 211,409 of record WEKW01023998.1, read on the forward strand.
TCTGGAGAGGGAAGGGGAGCGGGAAGGGGCTCAGAGCGCGCCTGGCCAGCCGGAGGGCTGGTGGAGGCACGGCAGGAGGGACGAAGGCAGCGACCCCCCGGGGGTGGAAGCAGGGAACAACGGGGATCGGACAGACCACGGCGGCAGACGGCTCGCGGGGCAACGGGCAGCCCCTCAGCGCTGGCGGCAGGACCCCCGCAGGAGGGGCCGGGCTGAACGGAGAGCCCCCGGCCCCCGGCCCTCCCGCCCCCCGACACGCTTGCCAGGCGCGGCCGCAGCACCAGCAGCGCACAAAGAAAATGAAACACAGAAACTGCATAGATCAGCCATGTACCTGGGGAGGCTGGGAGGGCGCCCAGCGCCAAGGGGGCCGCTCTGCTCCGGAGGGGGAGCGGAGCTAGGCGGACAGTGCACTCCTTTACGGGGCACATCCGTGGGGAGATGGGCTGGTACGGCCAATTGGGGGGTGTCAGCTTGCCTGGAGGAAAACTCGTCGCCTGCTGACGGTCAGGGGGAGCTTTGGTCTGATGGTGCTGCGACACTGGCAATGCAGCCCCTCTGCCTGCCCTGCTGGCGCCGGCGCAGGGCGCAGGGCTGGCCTGGCTTGCTGGAACCACCACAGGGCTCTGCTCCGCTGCGAACGCCCCACCTGAGCTTTGCCTCCCCATGCCTCTATCTCCCCCTACTCAGGGGAGCTCATGAAAGAAAGGCACGGGGACGACGGCACTGACGGCTGCCACGTAGCTTCACCAGCAGCCCAGCTCCTGCAGCTGCCGACCCTGACCTCTCCGGGCTCCCACCAGCAGGAGCTTCCCGAGCAACTCCACTCGGTGAGCCAGGAGGGACATCTGCTCCATTCCCCGGCACCCGGCATGTCCCTCCTGCTCCTGGAGTGCAGGGGGCATTGCCAGGGAGTTGGGGGGCATTGCCAGCGTCTGGAGAAGCAGCCCACGGGGCTCACAGGGCTCTGGAGGGGGCAGATTTGGAGGTTGTGTGGGGCCAGGCTGGGGGTCTGGTGCATGTTGATCTATGCACTAACCGGTAGGCTTTGGACAGTTCTTTTCGTCAGAGCCATCCCCACAATCTTTTTCTGAAACACAGAACCAACCAGACAGGAGAGTGGGCACAATGACAAACAAAACAACACAACACGGCACACGCACAGAGCAGCACAAAACCACGCTGACGCCGGGACGTGAACATCGACATGGAGAGGGACATAGAGAGGCTGCGCAGGCACACCGAGTGGCCCGGGAGGCGAGACCAGAAGCAGCGCAGGGTGCTGGGGGAGCCTGGGCAGCTGGGCTGGGAGCCCCTCGTCGCTGCAGCTCCTGTCCCACAGGTGCCTGGTGAGGCTCTCGGCTGCACAGAGGTGCTCCATGCCCAGGCCGTCGCTTTTGTGAGCGCCTGACTGCCAGCGCTGGTGGATCCCCAGGAAGAGAGACCGTCCCTTGGCAGGGATGGCTCGGAGGTGGGGCTGCCCCAGGAGGAAGAGGCCACTTGCTCAGGAAGACCCCAGGGAGAGACCTGCACCTACAGCTCTCCACTAACCCCCTGCACCAGCCCATGCACTCTGCAGCTCTGAACACGCCTCGCTTGCTCTGAAGCCACTAATTAAACCTAACGATGCAGAGCTGCTGGGAAGACTGAAATAAACCTGTGGGGAAGGAAAGTAGTCTTGGGGCAAACCCTCTCTCCCAGGCCTTGCCCTGGAAAGGGATCCGAGGCCAGACCTGAGCTCAGGAGGAGACCTCTCCTGCCTTCCCTGGGGCTACAGGACCTGGCTCAGCCCTGCCAGCAGCACAGGCCACTCCACGCTTGTGTCAAGCTCCGGAGCGGAGTTTTGGCCACCTTGCAAAGAACACCAAGGTCTGCTGAAACGATCCCTGCCAGGCTGTTCCCGCAACACATGCTCCCCCAAGGGCAGCCAAGGAAAACGTGGGTCTTGCTGTTGCAGGGTGCGCCTACGGCTTCAGCTAATGCCTCCTCCCTTCGGGCCCGGGCTCTGCTGTTTAGCACAAGCTGAGAAGTGGCCCTTGCAGGGACAAGGCCCCCTGCCAGGCTGGCACCCCTGCGTCTGATCTCGCCGTCCCTGGCTGCGTCCCCCTTGGCAGCTGTGGGGCCCTGGTCCTTACCATTGTCACACCGCCAGTTGATGTTTATGCAGCGCCCGTTGTTGCAGGTGAACTGCGTCAAGGGGAAGCAGGTCGGGTAGGCTGCGGAGGAGGCAGAGGCACGGTCAGTGTGGGGGAGACACCCTGTGCCCCGATCCTCACGCCCGGCCCCACCAGTGCCTCTGCCCCGCGGTGGGGTGAGGAGCAGCGCTCCCCCAAAGGTCTCTGTGCTCCCAGCTCACCGCATGAGGCAGACTCGTCGGAGCGATCCCCGCAGTCATCGTCCAGGTCACACGTCCAGGAGATGGGAATGCAGCGCCCACTGGCACAGGAGAACTGGTTGGGGGAGCAGGTCCGAGCTGACCCAGGGAGAGACAGACAGAGCTTTAGTAGCGGGCGGTGCCTTGATTTGCTGGGGAATAGGCGGGAAACAAAATCCCTGGGCTCCTGTGAGGCACAGGTGCAGAAGCCAAACTGGCTGCAAAGTGGGCAGCAGGGACACACGAGGCCCTAAAACCTTGGCCTCAGCCCTGCAGCACGCAGGGAACAGCGAGGGCTGCGGCTCAGCACCGCAGTGCGAGCTCTCCCTCTGTTCCCCAAGGATGAGGCAAGCTCCTCACCCGAGCAGGTGGAGTTGGACTCGTCCTCGTTGTTCCCACAGTCGTTGTCCCCATCACAGAGCCAGCGGTTGGGGATGCAGCGGTTGTTCTTGCACTTGAACCTGTCCGAGGGGCAGGTGTGCTGGTCTGCAGGGGAAACACATGCTCAGGACCTGCCCTTCGCCATCCCACCCCCGTTCCTCCTGCACATCTGCTGGAGAGAAAAACTGAGAGAGAAAAGGGCAGGGAGCCTCGGATAAACTGAGGATCCAGGATCCTGATCACCACTTGCCCCCCTCAACTGCTCAAGCCCTTTTCCCTCCGAAGAGGTGGGGAGGGGACGCAGGGGTCCTGGCTGCCGACCCTGTCCCAGCCACTAGCCCCACATCTGTGGGAAGCTGAGCCCGAATCCTGCCACCCCAGGAGCGTGTAAACTGCTATCCCATCACACAGGAGGTGGCTACGCACGGCAGAGCTCGGGGGCTTCATCGCTGTTGTCCAGGCAGTCATTGTCCCCATCGCATTTCCAGCGCTCCTGGATGCAGCGGTTGTTCTTACAGGCAAACTCCCCGGGCTGGCACTGTGGAGGGGGGATGTAGGACGGGTTGGCTGGCAAGGGAAAAGCAAAGGGAGGGGATGATTTTAACCAAGTGACCAAGAGCAGGGCGGCAGCGAGGCCAGTCCGGTGTCCCCAGGCTAGCAGGACGTCTATGCGACGGCCCAGCAGCCCTGGGAGCGTACACAGTCACTCATGCCCACGTGCACCAGCTCCTGAGCATGAAACAAGAAGGTGCAGCCCACAATTGAGGGGGAGAGATCCTGGCTCAGCCTGCGTGCACGGGCTGTGCCAGCAGAGCTTCACCCCTCTCATTTAAGCTGGAAAAGCACCGTACCGCCCAGGCTCCCAACCCTGAACCTGGCTCTCCCACACGCTGGCAGCAGAGCGAGCCCGCCCCGACTGTGCAGGCAGTGTCAGACACAGCTACATGGCTTCAGCACAGCAATCCCCACCAAGGATTTCCACCCGCTTCCCCGGGCAGGTGGCTGTCCTGCTGCCATCGTGCAAGAGGAGGAACTGGAGCCGCTAACTGACTCGTCTGCAGGCTCCCACGGGTGCAGGGAGCACCCACCTCGCCGAGCCCTGGGCCAGCCCCGCACCGCCTGAGGCATCACTGCTGACGTGCCAGAGCAGAGCCGCAGTCCCCACGTCCCCAGCCATCCCCTGCAGAAAGGGGGGCCCCGCCAGGGGCCGGGCCCCAGGGCAGCCTACCCTGGCAGGTGACGGAGTCCGATCCCAGGATCTGGTCCTCAGCACAGGCACACTGACGGCCCCGGGGGGTGGCCAGGCACAAGCTGCTGCAGCCGCCGTTGTTTACGCGGCACTTGTTGGAGCCCACTGCAGAAGCAAGGCAGGGGTGAGGAGAAGGGGACTTCAGCGCTCAGGGCACCCTGCTGACCCACGGGGGGCTGCTGGGTGCCCCCGGCCCCTCGGACGCCCTCAACAGGCTCCACAGTTGGAACCCAGCCAGAGAGCCCAGCTCATCAGGCCGTGCAAGGTAGCAGGGACCCCTCGGGGGACACAAGGCCTGGCTGAAATAGCCAGGACGCCTGGCAGGGAGGGAGGGGGAGAAAGAGAGGAAAGGCTGGAAGGGCAGGGGATGAGCGATAGCAGCGTTTATGGAAAGAAAGACGGGGTGCATGGGAATAGACAGACAGGTAGGGATATGGCCAAAAGGAAGCACAAAGAGGTGGGGGCTGCTTAGGCAGGGCGCTTCCTCAGCCCCCAGTCCCATCCCTCTTCCAGCGCCCCCGTTCCCTCGTGCGTGGCACGTCCCCATGGTGCCTGGCAGAGGTGGCCCCAGCACCTTGCTGCTGCTGCGCGTCGTACATCCGGATCTCGAAGATGGGTGGGCGCTCGTTCCGGAGCAGGCTCACCACCTTGGAGGCCTGGTCCAGCCGGTAGATGCTGCCGCTGCGGTACTCGGTCCAGAAGAGGAAGCTGCTGTAGTGGCACAGCCCAAAGGCGTGATTCAGCTCAGGTCCCTCGTACACGATCTGCAGGCCCAGGGGGGCGGAGAGGCTTGTCGTTAGCTGGGACAGGTACCCAGGGAAACCCCACAAGGTGGGACAGGGCAGGGGACAGAGGAAAGGGAGAGGAGGGGACAGGTGGCAGGGGAGCGTGGCTGGACGGGGCCAGTCACGCGCCGAGCAGACCCGCAGCGGATGCAGCCAGCCGAGGCAGTGGCTCGGCTGCCCGCAGCCCCAGCTCAGGGGCAGTCAGCCTCTGAGAGCCCGTGGGGCCTCCACTTGCCTTCCGCTCGGTGCCATTGAGGTAGACCATTTCAATGCGGTCATAGAAAGCATCCACCCAGTAGAGGATCTTAGCCGGGATGTCCAGGCTCAGCCCATTGGGCCACAGGACAGTCTTGGAGGTGATGAAGATGTTGCGGTTGGAACCATCCATCCAGGCTCTCTCGATCTTGCCCCTCTTGCTGTCCTTGGGATCCTCCTCCCAGTCCGTCCAGTACATCCACCTGCCACAGACGCGAAGCTGTTACGGAGGCAGATGAGCTGGGCTTGGAGCCCACCCCAACACTGATCTGAAGAGCAACTGGCTCTGCCTCCACTGATCCGGGCGTGAGCTCTCTGGCTGCCCGCAGAGCGGCTGACAAAGCAGCGGTGAGGTCCTGCTGCCCTGTGTCTACAGCCAGGCCCCAGCCCAACGCAATGGCCCGATGGCCCTCCTGGCCGTGCCGGCGCGGCCAAGCCCAGGCGGAAGCTGCCGCGCAGCGCAGAGCTGCTGCCGTCACGAGCCAGAGGTGCTGCCCCGCCTGGCCCCGCTGTCACAGCTCGGGAGCCCTGACGAACACTCGGAGAGGCAGCGGGGCACCCGCGAGCCATGTGGAGCTCAGGACCCAACCGCCAGCTCCGCCGGTCCCCGCTGCGGGCAGGAGCAGCCGTGCCCTCCCGCAAGCCAGCCCTGCCCACCCAGGCACCCGCACCCGTTCAGGGGGTCCACCACGATTGCTCGGGGGTGGGTCATCTTCCCCTCAATCAGTGTCTTCCGTGTCTGGGCAGCCTTCTCCAGCCGAGCCACGCTGATGGTCTTTTTGGGGCCGTCATCAGTCCAGTACAGGTTGTTCCCCATCCAGTCCACAGCGATCCCTTCCACGTTGTGGATACCTTTCGGGAAAAGCAGGAGCGGGCGCTCATCACCGGGGCTGTGTGGCACCGGGAGGACGAGAAGTGGAAGCGACAGCCCTGTATGACTCACGATGTTTTCGGCACCACCCGATCCCATCTCAAACCGACAGGGAACAACCTGCCCCAGTGCAGGCAGCTCCCCCAGGGGTACCGCAGCCACAGGGAGCCTGGCCTGGAGAAAGCCAAATTCAGGAGCATCCTTGGCTGGTTTGCTCCAAGACAACGCAAACGTACTCGTCTGGCAGCACGGGGACGGATAAGCACTACGCTGAGCCCCAAGGACGCTGACTGATAGGGTTGGGCCAGCTTGGGCAGGAGGGGGGGCCTCTGCTGGGGTACCTGTCTCTCAATAGCAGTCTACAGATAAACCCAAACAGCAGCTTCAAACCTTAGTTTTAAGGGTCAAGGCGCAAGGGAGAGGACAGAAGCACCGCCATTACGCGAGGAAAGGCGCTGACGGCTGCTGCTGCAGGCTCCCGGGGGCTGACCGCACTGGGGAGGGACCAGGCTGGGCCCCTCGGCCACGCACCATCCTTCAGGATAGTCTCTCGTTCCGTGCCATCGATCTTCTGGCGCCCGATGAGGTAGCTGGTGGTGTCAGCGAAGTAGATGAAGCCGGTCTCAGCGTGGAAGTCCAGTGCTCGGGGGTTCATGAGGTTCTCGATGGGGATCATGTGCTCGTCCGGCACCTTGGCTCCCATATCCATCCCGCGGATGATGCCTGGACGCCCCTTCCCGTACACCAGGAACAGCTCGTGCTCGGGCTCTGCAGAGAGATGCGGAGAGCCATCGCCACCAGCCAGGCCGGAGCAGCGCTGGGGGTGGGCAGCCCAATGCACGCGGCGCTGGGTGCCTTTGCAGGGTCGAAGCTACGACACAGAGGCCAGGGGGAGGCAGCAACCTGCCCCTGCCCTCAGCAGGTCTGCAGGGACCACAGAGGCCAGCAGGCAGCCCGCAGCTTAGGCCGGGAAGGACAGGGGTGTTTGCAACCAGGAGGGAAGGAACTGAAAAGCTCTGCTTGCCTCTGGGTCTGTGTGCTCCCAGTCCCAACCAGCACCTCTGCCCACCCCAGTCCCTCGCAGAGGGGCGGCCGCCGGCTCCCTCGCTCCCCCCCGCAGCTCTCCGGTGAGGGCCAGGACTCACTTTTGCAGGACTTCCCGTCGCTGCCCAGGCTGAACCCAGAGCGGCACCGGCAGGTTCGGGTCTTGTGGCTGTTCCCCAGGAGGCAGATGTCCGAGCAGCCTCCCGGCTTGCCAAACTGATCCGGCTCGCAGGCGTGGCTCCTCACTGCAACACAGAGTGCGGGCTCCAGCGGCCGGAGGCGACCAGAGCAGCGCAGAGATGTCCTGCCCAGCCACAGGTCCACACCGGCCAGGAGGCCCAGGCAGGCAGGGGACACTAGTCTGCAACCGCGGGGATGTGGAGACGGTCTCCCGCGTGCTGCCAGCCCAACCGCAGCTCTCCGGTCTTTAGGGGGGCTCCGTCCCCCTGGAGCTCCCAGCCGGTCAGCCAGGGGCTGAGCATCGCACGGGAGAGACAATGCAGAGATGGGAAAGGACCTGCCCAGGATGCCGGCTCACTGGGGAGCAGAAACCAGCACGGCGTGTCCCAGCACACCGCCACAGGCACTGGGCCACACTGCCTCCGTCCTGCCACGCCATCCCTCACGGGCCACGGTGAGAGCGGGGCTGCCCGGCTGCTCCGCAGACAGTGCTGGCAGGATGAGCCCCAGTGCGCGGACAGCCAGCACCGGCCTGGCGAGCCCTCTTAATCACACTCCTTCACCCTTTGGAAATCTCCTGATTACTTTTATATTCTGGAAAATGCCAAGCAGGCTGCAAATGCTAAGAGGATTTTAAACGAGTAAATTGATTAACTGCAGGAAGGTGCTGGGAGTGGAGCAGGCAGACAGGGATGGATGCAGGCAGAGGATGGCGCCTGCAGCTCCAAAGCCTTTCAACTCCCTTGAAATCCCTTGGTGCCCAGAAGCGCGCACAGCCCCGGTCAAAGGGCGAACGCGCCGGCAGCAGGGACCGAGAACGCGTGGCACCGCAAAAGGAGCCATTAATATTTCAAGATGCTGCATCTGCTCCAATGTCCCTGTGCTCTCCGGTGAGACGTGATCAATCAACCATGCGGCACAGCTGCCCAGCTCGCAGGGACGGCTGCCACGTCTCTTGCAGGAGGAGACAGAGCGATAGCAGGGGCCGGGGGCACCCCAGGGTATGCGGCAGCCCAGCGAGAGGCCAGCCCCATGGCTGCCTGGGGAGCAGGAATCCCATGCAAGCCCCCGGCCGAGAAGCGCTGGCAGCAGGATGGCAGCTCCGGGAGTCCCTGCGGACCACAGCCGGGCAGCTGGCTCCTCCGTCCCTGCCCCTGGGCTGCCGCGTTTCTGCAGCCCCAGCACTCGACACCCCTGGGCAGGCTCCAGCAGCGCCCTCCGCTCTGCTGCTGCCCCCCGCAGCAAGGCTCCCGCTGCCAGCTGCCTGCCCAGGCACACAGAGCTCCGGGGGACGGGGGGAGCTGGAGGTGTTTTGGCAGGGCGAGGCCCGGGCTGAGCACGGCTCCTTGGGGCCACAGGTTGCTCCTGACAGAGGCTCCTGGGCAAGTGAACACCTGCTGGGTGTCTGACCCCGTTAGGAGGGGTAATTCAGAGGGTGCAGCCCGTCCCCATCACCACCCAGCTTTGGGGTCCAAGAAGCTGCTTTTCCGAGGCCGGGGTCCCACCTGTGGGCTGGCGCCGCTGGTGGTAGATGTGCAGCGCTCCTCCCTTGTCCACCCGTGTCACCACCTGGTACTCGGTGCTGTTGAAGCGGTTGACCCGGATGACGCTGGTTTTCTGCTGGGCGTTGGCATTATCAGAGTTGGTGGCGTAGAGGTAGTTCTCGAAGACGGTTAGCCCATAGAGGTGCTCAATCTGGAAAGCACCGCGCAGGCATCCACAAGGAATTTAGGAGGAGAGATGAGAACCCCGGCTCCGAGCTGTGCAAAGCCCCCCATCCCTGCCCCTGATCCCACCCTACAGCTCTCACCCCTGCCTCATTTAGGCCACGAGATCGGGCTTGGCAGGCAGGTGCTGCAGGACTGGTTGATGTTAAGCTGCTCGCGCCTTTTCTTTGCCGCACCAGCAAAGCCAAGCCTGTGGACCAGTGCCCCCCAGCAGGCTAAGCCCAGATATGCCTCTAGCACACTACCATAAGGCCCCCCCCCAACTCCAGCTTCCCTCTGGCCCCACTCACCAGGATGCCCTGGATGATGGTATGTCTGTTCTTGCCTTCGTAGTCCACCACCTCAATATAGTCCAGGTAGGCGTCAGCCCAGTACACCAGCCGGTTCACCAAGTCCAAGGTGATGCCGTGGGGGAAGACGATCTTGCTGTCCACCAGCTTGGTGCGGTTCTGTCCGTCCATGTCACAGCGCTCCACCTTGGGAATCTGCCCGTAGTCGGTGAAGAACACTTTGCTGTGTGAGAAGGACAAACGCGGGAGCTCAGAGCCTGGATGTCACTTCTGACCCAGAGAGAGGGAAGATGCAGTCACACAGATGGTGCATGCTCAAGCCTGCAGACACGGGCTTGCCTCCGTGGGCACAGGGGTGGCTGGGGTCCACGACAGCAGCTCCCAGCTGGGGCCGGCCCGGGGGAACGTCTCACTGCCCGCATGGCCCAGCTGTGCCAAGGGCTGGCAGCACCTGCCTGCACCTTCTGCCAGGTGCGGCAGCAGGGGGAGCTCAGAGGAGCTGCAGCAACCCGGGCAGAGATGCTGAGACAGGCAGACAAAAGCTTCAACCCAGATTTGCTGGTGTCACCAGGAAGAGGTCCATGGCTCTCCACCAGCTGACATGGTAAAACCCAGCCTGACGCATCTGCCCGTGTGCCTGCGGCAGCAGCTCTTAGCGCAGCACTTCCCAGACATGGCACAGCCCAGAGCTGGGGCTCAGCACCACCGCCCTGAGCGCCCAGGCCATGCTGGGTCTCTGCTACAGGGCCCAAAAGACTTTAACCCAGTCACCCAGGAGGCTTGTCTGCACCTTCCCTGTTCGAGGCCAGAGCCTCTCTCCAGGCTGCTATGCGGTATTTATTTATTTATAAAAAATACTTCAGACTTTCTGCTCAATAACATCAGCTCTCTTCATTCAGGCTAGGATAAAAGCATCCATCTGGAAAGCAGCAGGTGAGCGGGGAGATGTCCCCTTTACTGGTTTCACTGGGACCCTGCAGCGCGCATACGCGAGCACCCTCGGACAGAGTGCACCGTTGGGTTAGACAGACCACACTCGCACACTGACAGATGTCCCTGTCGGGCAGCGGGATTTCCCCTGCACACATGCCCTGCGGCTGGACCACGCTCGCAGAAAGCGCCCGGCGGGGTCTCGCACGCCACTCCGCTCTGCCCACTGCGGCCTCAGCCACACCAGCTCCCACTCCCAGGGTCCACCCTGAGCCACTCCGATGATTCAGCATCCCACCTTCCCCATGCATGGGATTTTGCAAAAGACAGCTGCTTGAGAGCTGCCATCTGACCGCAGCACCCTGTATAAATAGGCAGAAGGGGAGCTGCTCAATATGTGCAAGTATCTGCCTGTTTCGGTTCCTGAAAGCTGGTGCAAAGTTGTAACCGTGCAGCCAGAAGTTGGAAGCGGCAGCTTGTCCTGAGCCTGGTCAGGTCCATTCTGCAGGACCAAGCACTGGCAAAGCTGCTGCCCAGGGCAGGCGGAGCGGGAAGCGCCCCTCCAGAGAGGGGCTTCCGGACACAGGCACGCAGGTACAGGAGACCCCACCAGCCCCAGAGGGAAGGACCACACGCTCGCCAACTGCCACCAAGAACAGTTAGTTAGAAGACCCGGGTTCAGATGCTGACATTGCCCAGCGCCACGCCAGTCCGGCTCTGCTCCCACACCAGCACCTGCCCCCGGTGCGGTGCCAGCCGAGCAGAGGCTCGGGCTGCTCTGATCCACCCCAAAGGACCAAACCTTCCTCTCCTCCAAAAGTGGCTGGTACCAGTGGTCGGCTTAAAACACTGCTGCCACGACTACCCTACAGCACGTGGCCCCAGTCTCAGCTGAGGGAGAGAAAACGCTGCCATTCACTCATCGCTAAAGCCCAGCGGGGCCCTCGCAGGCAGGCGAGTTGCTTCTCCAGCAGTATCCCTGCCACCCCGCTCACCTGCAGCAGCTGGACCCTCCTGGCTTGCTCCACCTCCCCAAATCAACGGTGCAGGTCCAGGGCACAACGCTGAGCCCTCCCACCCCCAAGCAGGACTCTTACCCCATAGCTGGGTCCAGCGCTATCCCCTTGGGGTTGTACAGCTCCAGGTCCAGCAGCGTGACACAGGTAACTCCATTCTTGTTGCAGACAAAGATCCTGTCATCGATGTCATCCACGAAGTAGAAGTTGCCCGTGAGCCAGTCAATGGCCATCTGCTCCACATCTAGGTCGTGGGAGGGGTGGGGTGAGGAGAGGTTAGGCAGGGAGGGAGGGAGCCAGGAGCCCCACGCGTGCCTAAGCGGAGTCTCTGACCACTTCCCAGCCCCCCGGGAAAACATCCCGTGGGAACACTGGCCCGAGCAGGGGCAAGGCTCTGCCAGGTGGGCACTGGAGGAGGGAGGAGGCAAAGCCGGTTCCTGGAGAGCTGAGTAGCACAGAAAAGGGAAGAGGCTCAAATCACAGCATCGGGACAGCAAACGTCTGCCGAGCCCACGCTCACGGCAGTGCAGGAAGGTACCGCAGCAGCCGGGGCTGCAGGCAGCGTCCCACTCGGGCGAGGCAGCAGGGGCAGAGCGGGCAGCATGGGCTAATCCCAAGCCACAGGGACTCCACGAGCCCTGAAGCAGGTGAGAGACGGCATCTGGCATGCAGTGTTTAAGTATTTAATTAAACCGCTGAAAGACTGTTAAATCGGATAAACCCAGTGCACCCAAATTCCTTCCTTGCAACCAGGTCAGTGCTCGGAGCTGCTCCGTACCCCCTACCCACCTGCCAACCCCGGGCCAAAGGCCAGGGTGAGGGGCTGCAGCTCCCAGAGGCTCTGGGATATGCCAAGTGCTTTGGAGGCCTATCCTTTTGGTTAGTGACCCCCAAGACCCCACACCGCCCCCACAGCAGCACCGCAGTGCTGGCACCGCAGCTCGGCTTCGCGACCGGCACGGGCAAGGCAGAGGAGGGACGGGACGGGAGCAGCAGCAGCCGCCCACAGCCTGACCACCCCGAGGACATCGGGACCCAGACAGCCCCGGAGGAGCAGGGCCAGACGCCGCTGAATTATTAACCAGTGCAGAAGCTTGGGAGCACAGAGGGAGGGAAAACGTGAATCAAGCCAGGACATTTTGCAACGCCCCGCGCTCCCCCTGCTCAGGATTCGGCCCGACGATATCAAGCCCTTGCTGTCGCACCAGGAAGAGCCGCCTGCGTTTTGACGAGACCCAACTGACGAGCACCCAGTAGTTGGGGGTGCCCTGTCTGAGCGCACACCTGAACCCCAAGTCCCCGAGTTATCCAGGCCCGCTCGCTCGCACGCCTCCCCGAGCACCTCGCGTCAAGGCCCCGGCCCCGGGGCAGGGACGTCCTGCCGGCACTCACGGCCGGCTGGTGACCAACCGCCCTCCCTTCCGGAAGGGCGAGGCCGCAGCGCCCGCAGCCACCACCCAGCGTGATGCATCTCGTAAAAACAAGTGGAAACAGCCGGAGCCAAGGAATTAGCATCAAACCGGCTGAGCCAAAGGCCCGCACAGGGCTCCT
>WEKW01023998.1:224415-248093 GCA_013389905.1 Sula dactylatra
GGTGCGGACCCCCGGCCGCAGGCCGTGGCCTTTCCTCGCTGCCTTGCTCCCAGAGGGGGCCCGGCCATCGCCACGCCGTCACCGGCGCTTGCCCGCACCTCGGCCCTCCTTTCCCATCGCTCTCCCCCAAAGGCCCCGGCGTCACAGCGCTGCTGCCGCCCCACCGGCTGCGTCCCGCCGCGCCAGAGCCACGTCCAGCCCGTCCAACACGGAGGAAGTGCCCCAACACGGCCCTCAAAGGCTGGCAGGAACCAGGAGGGAAATGGCCAGAACAAGCCGTAGGTTTCCCGCCGCTCGCCTCCCGGGGCCCGCAGCTTCCCTCACGCCTGCGAGGGTCGCCTCTCCCTGTCAGGAGAGGGTCCGGGTCCTCCCGGGGGTCTCGCGGCTGGGCCCCGGCTCCGAGCGCCGGGCTGGGGAGCTGGGCCTGACGCAAGCACTTGCTCTTCTCCCAGGCTGTATTTTTGCAGCTGGAAAGCATTACCCTCCTCAAAGGCTTTTGTTTTTCAGCTTGCTCCTTCTCCCCCTGCTCGCATCCTCCCCCCTCCTTTGCAGGAATCAGTTTTTATTATTATTATTATTATTATTATTATTTTCAGCTCTTTCTTTTAGCCTCAGCTAAACCTGGATTTCCTCTTGAACTTTCAGTGAAGCTAATTTAGCAAATGTCTATTTTTAACCCCTCGTGTTAGCCTGCAGAGAGCTCTCCCCCACTCACCTCTTGGCTTTGGGAGAGGGCAGGAGTGAGGGACGTGGCCTCTCCCCGCCAGGCCCTGCGCGTCCCCCCAGCAAGAGAGCAGGTGCCCAGGGAAGGTGTGCCACGGCCACCCACGACCGGCAAGACGTGAGTAAGGACCCAGCTCAGGGGCACCAGCAGGGACCAGCCCGTCCCTGGGCACAGGAGGGGTCCTGTGAACATCTTCCATGGAAGGAAGACGCCGGCGGGCAGCGACGGCCCCTCTCCTCCTGCCCACAGCTCCCGGCAGTGGAGGGGGGCTGGCGAGTGCATCCTCCCCACCAATTCCCATCCCACAGTCATCTTCCTCCTTGCTCAACCATTGCTGGGCGTTGCAAGCAATTGCAACATGCAAAACTCATTTCCCAAGATTTATTTATTTGCTAGTGTTTGAAAATGAGTTTGTGGGGGCAGAGAACGGGGAATGTCAACCTCAAAGGCTCTTCCTGGAAGAAGTTAACCAACCTCATCAGGCCAGCGAGCCATGGTCCATGCTAGCCGGCCCTGCTCAGAGGTGCTGCCCAGGAACGCCGCTGGTTGAAATGGGCTTCAACTGTTGCCTTCTCCTCGTGGGGAGAGGGCAGATGAAGGGAGGACAGAGGGGAGAGGGAGCACCGAGACGCTCATCAGCGTGCAAGTGGCACGTTGCTGTCAACAAGGGCGAGCTGGCAACTTCAGCAAACTCCGAAACCCACCCCGCAAAGATGTTGCCTGGTTTCACACTCAACATCAACCAAGTGATCCTGACCAAGCTTTTGCTGAAGTCCCCGCCACAAAATAATCTATGTCACAGCGTGCTTGGATTTTCCCGTTTCCTTCTCATGGCCACCAGTGGAAGAAGCTGAAGCAGCCTCTGGGGCCAACAGGCCCTGAGGAGCCACAGCTGGGACCAGGTGGCTGGAGGAGAAGGCTCCCACACGTCCCTTCCAGCCCAGACTCCTCCGACGCCAGGCTGAGACCTGTTGCGGCACTGCCAGGGCACGCTCGGGGAGAGCAACTGCCCCAAGAGGCAGCAGAAGCTCCTAGCCTCCACCCAAGAAGTTCTTGGCCCTGTCAACTCCTACAAGTCTTCCCAGGCACTCTCAGCAATAACCTCTCCCCTCCCAATTCCAACCTCATCCTGTGCTTGACGGAGCTGGGGGCATCTTGTCCCGCTCAAGGAGCTACTTGACACAAGTGGGTCAGCGACTCAACAGCCATCCACAGGAGCTCCTGCCAGAAGTTCCCCCTCCCTTAACCTGAGCCACGGAGCATCTGATTTACCCCACAACCAGTCAAGCACCGCAAGGCTGTGGGTTTTTTGGGGAACGAGCTCTGCTGACCCAGCACATAACTCTCCTCTGCATGAATCAGTTGTTGTGCAGTCTGCAAATACATCAGTTGTGGCCTGACACAAAGAGGAAGGAAACGTGCAATCTTCTCTCAGACTGAAACATGGATTTCGACACAGTTCTGAAACAGCTGCAGTTAAGATGCGTGCAACTCGGCAGCTCACTCTACGCTTGCACAGTTAAGCGTGGAAGAGAAACCACCTACAGGGGTGAAGGTGCAAAGAACTTGGAAATAAGTGCTCTGTGCGGCAGCAATCTGGAAGAAATCTCACTCCTCAGTTACCCCTAGAGGCAGCACTCCCCACGGGGCGTCTGGAGCGTGGCAGGACAGGGCCGCTGGTCAGGAGAGGTCCAAGCTCTGCTGGGAACCCTCTTTGCAAGACTCTCCTTTGAAGCAGCTGAAAACATCACCACTTTCCAACACCAGGCACAGAGGTCTGTCACCAAAGGTCCTTGCTCCCCGTTCTGCTGAGGTACATTTTCACCCTTGCCCCAAGACGTGGGAGATGATAAAAGAGCTGGACTGAGCTCTGCTGCTAACATTTGCATGTTGTTTTTAAATAAAGAATATCTATGTCCAAGTGCATCTAATAAGAACAGCCCATATTTTTTGCTTCAGCTACGGTGGATCAGGCCTAAGACAAGCCCCAGCAGTAAACAAGCGCCTAAGGCATTTGGGCTGCAGTGACTGGCCACAGAGAAATGCACCCCGATAACTGTGCAGCCCACGGCCCAGGCAGACACCACACCAAAACTGCTTGTCTGCGCCACATGGGAAGCGGAGAAGCTGCCCGGAGAGCAGCCTCCTGGGGCAGCCGGCGCGGCACCTTCCTGCTCCCGGCAAAACCCCCGTGAGCCAGAGCCCAGGGCGCGGGGGGCCGTGTCCAACTCGCCACCCAGTGAGAAGCCCAGGCGGGTGGCCACACTGCACGTCCCATGGCATCGGGCACCGGAGAGCCAGCGACACAGGGCTCCCGCGGAAAAAAGCTTGGAAAAGTTGCCGAATGTTTCGGTTCAAAAAAGCCTCCAGAAGAGGAACGCAGGCTCGTCAGGAATGCAGTCCCCAGGGCTTCTCAAATACATTGGTTTCCTACTTTCCTTTTTATAGGGAATGATCCGTTTGATACATTTACATAATACCATAATCTGGAGGAATTTCTGTCTCTTCCCTCCACAGACATCCTCTCCCCCGGAGAACAAGACTGTCTCTGTAACGGCAACATGCTCCATGGATAAACACTGCTCCTGGGGACAATTTTCCTTAATTAGAAGTATGTTAACAGGACAGGCATGAAGACAAACTCCAGCCCCGAAGGGTGCTGGCTGCAGGACGACAGGCACCCCGTGCCCCTTGGGGGTCCAGCACAGCCCCCCCCCACCAGCTCCCAGGAACAGACACCTCCTTGTGCGAGGAGCCGCCAGCGCCGAGGTGGGGAGGAGGGGACTGCAGACGGACAGACACCGGCACACACAGTCACCGCCATCACGTCAGCCTTGTTTCCTTAGAAAACCAGGCTAAAAAATAAATAAATTTAAACCCCACTCTGCTAAGCTGTTTAGCTCAGAGGAGGAACCGCTGGGTGGAAGCCGGTGGCCCGCATCCAGGACGTCTGACTTGGCACTCGGAAGGGTCCTTGTGGCCTCTGCGCACACGCACGCCCACACCCGCACAAGGCAAACGCTCCGCAGGAGGTAAAACCAGCCCCCTTGGGCTGCGCAGCCCCCCGCCGCTGGGGCGCCGCGGGAGGAAAGCCCCAGCCCCTCCGTCCTTGGCAGAGCGACTGCCAGCTAACCGAGGATGCCAGAGCATCGCCCTTCCCCAGGGAGCCCCGGGCTGGCCGGACCCCCGGCTCTCGCCGTCTCCCTGCCTCACTCAGACCCCCGCGCCGGCCGGCGCAGGATCTCAGCCACATCCCAAGGGAAACTCGCTGGGGCCGCCGGCACCTCTCCAGCACCGGGCACAGCCCCAGGCTGACACGGCCTCCAGCTTCCTGGGGTGGGGATGCCCCGGGCAGCATTTTGTCACCCAGCTGCCAGACAGCTTGCACCTCCTCGCCAGTCCCAAACCTGCCCCAATCCCCACGGCCAGGCTCAGCCCCACAGCATCCCTGCACGAGCCCGGCTGCGGCCCTGGAGGTGGGAAGAGCAGGAACAGAGATGGAGCAAGCTCCATCTCAGCTGCACGGAGGGCAGCCAAGGGACCACTAATTACTCTGCCTTAATGAGGCCATTCCATGGGCAAAAATATTCAGCAGAGGCCAATGGAGGGACAGGGCGCTTAGCTTCCTTCTGGGTGAGAGGAGAGACACACAGGCTCGACGGGAACCCAGGGAACTGTCATCGGGCTGACTTCGGGGGACGACGACAAGAAAGCAAAAACGGGGCCGGACTGTGCAGAGCCGATCCCAGCAGGGCTCAGCCGCAGTGCGGTGAAGCCGCTACAAGCATGGCAGGAGGCGGTGTGGGACAGACAGACATATGTGTGCAGGGACAAACACGGTCCTGTCCGTTTGAAATCCAACCCGTCCACATGCACAAGACCGCCCCAATTACTCAGGACATTAATGTCACCCTTTTGTCTCCAGCAACGTGGGAACACAGCTTGCCCCATGCTTGATGCTTCAGGGATGCCCAGAGGGAGACGGAGGGGAGCGGCTCTCGCCGCTGCAGGGGACCACACGGGGCTTCTCCGTCCGTCCCAGGAAGGGGGAGGCAGAGAAGACCCTTCCCCGCTCTGCCACTGCAGCCCGGGGGATTGGGGTGGCGACAAGGAAGGGAGACAGCAGCTCAGGCAGCAGATTTGGCCAAGCCTGAGCACTGCAGAGCCATCCCCTCCTGGCATGGGGATGCTGCCGCCCACAGACCGCTCAGCAAACCTCGAAGAGAAACAGAAACCGCCCCAGCCCAGCTCACTGCGCTCCAGGAGGTCTTGGTCCTGTCAGAGACTTTATCCCCGTCCCACACGTGGGGAAGCACCGAGGGGTAATTAGAGCCAGAGGTGCCAGGCACAGCTGCAGAACAGTCCCGAGCGTCTCTGCGGCAGGTCTGCCTCCAGGCTGAGCGGAGACCGGCAGGCACCTAGTTAACAGACCGATTAAAATCACCGCCGCGTTATCCCCTCCAACACAAAGAGCTGACGTGCTGGCGTGAGCACACTGGCCCCAGACACTGCACCCATCCCTTGCTCTCATGCATTGGTGCTACGAGAACAGTCATAAACAGTTAAAAAAAAAAGAGAAAAAAAAAAAAAAAGAAAGGAATCAGCAGACAAAATTACCAGTCATCCTACTTTCTTGCCAAGTAAGTTCACATCGGAGCCTCTTTCTTGGCTAGTATGAGGCAGCAAGGAAGAAAAATAGCTTTCCATGCAAAGTGGGGAAAGAAATGTACTTGGATTCCTCTGCAGAGCAACATCTCCCTGAAATCAATTTGTCCCAAACCCTACAGCTCTTCTGCTTACTGGCAAGAGGACAGGTCATTACGAGTAACAGGGCTGAAATGGAGTCAATGAAAACAACCTCCTAGACATGCTTGTTTAGATAGATGCTGCCCAGGAAGGTATTTTAATAATGGCCAGATTGCCATCGTTTAGGGTTTATAATGCACTCGGGATCAAATGTCCTGATATTTCAAACCCCTTCCTGGGGGCTTGTTTTATAGAAGAAAAAGAAAACAACAAACCTTAAAAAAAGAAATAATAAATCAAGGAACTTCCACAGCCCTTTCCCAGCAGCCCCGGACACGTCCCGCCGAGCAGCTGACATTCCTGCCCGCTCTGCCTGGGAGCCGGCCACAATCCCCACACCGGCAGCGCCGGGGCACGGCCAGCACAGCCCCGGCTCTGTTACTGCGGGACACCGGCCAACCTGCATCACCCTGCGCCGGGAGAGAACCAAAGCTCCGGACACCTGGGCTGCTGCGGCCGTGGATGAGCGGTACCGGCACCAGCGACCTTCCAGCACAACGAATACATTCAGCAAAACAAACCCTGGCACCGCAGAGCTGCCGGTTCCGACCGTGCAAGGAAGTCATGAGTCGGCCGAGAAAGGGGAAAAAGAAAGAGAAGGACCAGGGGAGGGGGAGCCGCCAGGAGACCCACCGAGACGCCCAGGTTTCGGTCTCCTGACACATGTTCTCTAGTATTTTTCCACAGTAAAAGCAAAGAACTCCTGCCTTTTCCTGAAAGCTGAGTATCACTTGATCACACCACGCTGCAGCTGAGGCTTTAACGCCGCCATCGCAGAGCTCACACAAATGCCACGGAGGCCGAGAGGCGGCCGGCGCGGGGTCAAGCTGCTGCCAATTAACGGTGTCCTCTTAAGGAGGGCTCCTCGCAGGGCGGCACGGCCGACCCGCTCTCGCCCCCAGAGCCCACTGTGCACGCCCCGGGGAGGCATCACCACCTTCCCCTGTCACCTGCGGAAGACGGGGGCACAAATCCGATTTAAGGTCGCACAAATCCAACCACAGACTGCAGCGCTGCCTTCCCTCGCCCCCCTCTGTCCCAGCCCTGGGGTCTCAGGCAGAGCTCAGGGACCTGCCCAAGAAGCTGCAGCCAGGGCACAGGCTCGTCGTCGGCTGGCCCCAGCCACGGCGTGAGGGGGGGCACGGGCGGGGGGGTCGACCTGGGCAACAAGGAGAGCCGGGGGCGCGACGGTCTCCGACTGGGCCATGGACGCAGCGAGGCTTCTGCACACATTCATCTTAGCGGGAATGGCAGCAGGAAAATTATAATCAAGGCAACCACCGCTGCTCCAGCCAGGACCCACTGCTTCCCCAGAACAGAGCGAGGCCGCGGACCGNCAGCACAGACCCCGGCCCCGGGGCTGCCCGGCTGGGAGGGCTGAGCAGCACAAGGGCTGGAAGCAGATGTTTTGGGTGGGGATTTTTTTTTTTTTTTGTGTGTGTTGTTTTGCTTTGAAATTCTTTGGAAACCCAAACCCAAACAAACGAGGACATTGTCTCGGGAAACACGTGGAAGCGGGAATCTGGTTGAGAAAACCCACAGGATCATAAAGTCCCCGGAGGTCAGGGATTAGCTGCCAAGCAAGGTGAGTCCGCAGGGGCGGTTCCTATCCTTCGCGCCCGTATGCCTGAGCTGTCACTTCGGAGTAAAAACCCGCCCTGCTCTCAGCTGCCCCCAGTCCCACGTAGACGGCAAGGCTGCTCCGGAGGGGTCCGGGCTGATGGGGGCTGTGGGAATCGTGGGGAACCTGCCCCATGCCACCCCGCTTGCAGCAGCGATGCTTGAGCGGTCTGAGCCGATGGCAGGTGCCGGCGGAGCAAAGTCTCCGCGCGCTCTGGAGAGCGGCTTTGCCCCTGCGCAGGCGTGCGCCTTCCTGTCCTCGAGAGTGAGTGGATGTGCAATGCCTGCCAGGATCCTCCTCAGTCAGAAACAGCGCTGGATTCTCCCACAGAGCAGAGGAGAGGGAGAGAGAGGGAGAGCGGAAAGGGAGGAAGAACGAGACAAGTTCCCCTTGTTGCAATTCAGCGCTGGCGAGAAGGACGGGCCCTCCCCGGCACCGCTCCCGCGCCGTCGCACGTGTGCTCGTGGCCCATCCTCCTCGCGGGGCTGAGCCGGGGGACGCTCCGCCGGGCTCTCCACCGCCGGGGAGCTGCCCCAAGGGAAGCCAGGCG
Source organism: Sula dactylatra (assembly GCA_013389905.1). Classification (NCBI taxonomy): domain Eukaryota; kingdom Metazoa; phylum Chordata; class Aves; order Suliformes; family Sulidae; genus Sula; species Sula dactylatra. Next base: position 232,117 of record WEKW01023998.1, read on the forward strand.
CCAGGGGCTGGGCAGGAAGGTGCCACCTCCAAGTTCCGCAGTCTGGAGCCCTGCCCGGTGAGGGGCCACGCCGTCCCCACACCTGCCTGCGGCAGGTTCGGCCGCTCGGCAGCACTAGCCAGGGGCTGCCTTGGCCACGCAGCACGGCCACCGGCACTGCCACAGAGCCCCACGCGTCCCCCCTGTCACCTCCATGCTGGAGAGGTGCCCAGGGCTTCCCAGGCACCACAGTCAGCTCTGACCGATGGTGGAGAGAAAGAATTCAATTCCAACATAAGGTGTAGTTTTGGTTTTTTGTAAGAGAAATAGATAGAAGACTTCACCAGCCTCAGATTTGTATTGTGTCCCTGGAAAAAGACCTGGGGGTAGGTAACCGGCCAGCTCAGATCAACGGAGAAAATCACTGCCTGTGAAAAATGTCCACAGGCAGCGCGTGTTTGGGAACCAAGGGAAAGTAACCATGAAAAAGTGCATCGGTACTCAAGACTGCAGGGAGAAAAAAGGGTTTAGCAGTGCAAGGACCAGGGGAAAAGCAAAGCTTCAGAGTACAGTGGGTCTTGCCAAGCCCTGTTAATAGCATTCATTTAACGCATCTCCCGCAACACAAGTGACACTAATCTCTCTGCAGGAAGGGAGCAGGGACAGAAAGGCAGGGAAGCACAGCTGCTATCAGAGCTGGGCTGTGACATCTCACCAGCCCAGACCTACCCCTGACAGCTGGGGGCTGCTAATTTCCAGCCCTTCAGCATCAGTCTTCCCCCATCAGATGCCAACGCAAGCCCCATTAGCAGCGGGCACCAGGGAAGCCTGACTCCTGCTGTTAGCAGATAATGCCATAAAGAAGCAAATAAAGAGGGAAACCACTAACTGGATTCACGGGTCTCTCCAGCGCTCTGACAGAGGAGCGGGGCAGTGACATTATCTCCTCATCACAACCCCCAGCACCGGAGCCAGGGCTGGGGGAAACTCATTTCCCCAACTCGTCTGTGCTCAGGAACAAACCCTGCCCCACAAGGATGTTTCCCCGCACATCTCCAATCCATGGCGACCCAGGCCCTGCACCAGCAGCCACCTGCCAAATACAGTGCAGAGCTGCAGAGCCTGCCAGGAGCACACGGCAAAACTGTAAGGACCGTTCCCTTAGGAAAGAGGGATGAAAAGCAACTGGCACCATGTAGCCAACAAGCAGCTCAGGGCGGGCCAGCTCCCAGCCCCTCTGCGCCCCAACCTGCCACAAACGGCACCCACAGCACCCGCCAAGACACATCCCTGCCGCAGGTCTCCGCCACCGTCCCCAGGGGATGGCAGAGGTGGCAGCTCAGAGCCGGTTAACAGAGGGGATGAATGGAGGCCCTTCCTCACACCCTCCCCAGGCAGGGGGAAGATCTGCCAGGAGGCACACAGGAGCTGCACGCTCGCTCCTTCTGAGCTGCGTTGGATTGTTACTGCTAGTGCAGCATTTCCAGACGGCACGCGTCTGTCCAGGCAGCACGTACCCACCAGAGCGCAGTCTGCAGGGAAGGAAGCTAATGGCACAAGCACACCATGAGCCCATGTCTCAGGGCTGAAAATCAGTGCCCGAGTGTGTGGTTGTGCTCCGCAGCCCAAACCCGAGGTCGTTTCACACTTTGCAGCTCCTCTGCAAGCACCTTCCACCCAAAAGCAGCAGGGACCACGCGCAGGAGCTGCTGGTCACCCCTTCCCTGCGGACGGGAATAGTCCCTTCATGCCAGGTCAAGGGCAGGTGCTTTCCCATCCAGGTCACCCCGAACTATCGCAACCGATCAGGGCGCCAAGCAAAGCGAGGCACCTTTTCTTGTTTGAACAGTCTTATTACGAGCTCCCTTCCCCTCCTAACCATAATCAAAATGTCGTGTCTCAGATTAACTTCCTGGAGCTGGAGCAGCCCAAACAAATGTGCCAAAAGCCTGCCAGGCTGACAACCTCATCTGGGTATGGCAGAGGGGCTGCGGTCGGGGCTGCAGGTCCTGATCCTGCACTGACACCTCGCCACCGCTTGCTTGTGGTCAGGGTGGTTGCTCCTCCGGCAGCCACCTCGATTCACAAGCTGGGTCACTGATCCCTGGGGCTGCTGCACCCTCAGCCTCGTGCCATCTCTAGCCAGGTGACGGCACCCCAGAAAGCTCGGGACCATCCTGGCCCAGGGACCTGGCTGCGGCCACCCAAGTCCCAGCAGTTCCCCTTTCCCTGGGCCAACCCGCAGCTCATGGCTCACATGCCACCCATGAACCACGGCCTCCGCTGCAACTCCCAGCTGCAGAAAATTACAACATTAAAACTGAGCTTCACGGGAAGAAGTGCGCAGCCAGAGCTTTACCCAACGCTGCCGTCTGCCCCTCCAGTGAACTACAGGGAGACCGAACTCGGCCTGAGAAAGCCTTAAGAGAGCAGCTGAAGGAGCACGTAAAAGCAGAAGACCTCCTTAAACCATTGCAGAGGGGTGGGGGGAGCAGAGCAGAGACGAGCCCTGTCCTGCCTAATTTCAGGCTATCGCCTGCAAGAGCAAAGGGTGAGGCCTCTCCCTAAAAATACACACTGCCCTAAAAATACACAGTGCAAGCTTAAATTAACTGTGCTGCATACACCCTCAGCGGGGCGCCGCGGCTGGAGCCTGCTGAGCACCAGCCCCAGCACAGCAGCCCAAGGGGTGGCAGGGGCCAGCGGGTCCCCGTCAGCCTCCTGGCTCGTGCCCCATGCTTCAGCCAGGGCTTCGGCCACTTCCCCCTCCGCAGCCGGGCACTGCGACATGCCCTCGTCAGAGAAATGCACTCGGCTCCAAGACCCACCCGAGACCTTTACTCATTTGCAAACATCAGGTCATACGTGTTCATCTAATTTGCTAATTAGCACCCCTAACTTCGGGAGGCAAAACACAGCAGGAGGATGATGCCAGGGAAGCTGAGGGCTGCAAAACCTGACTGAGATGCGCTGCGAACCCCAGGTACCCCAAATCCCATCCCGACTGAGTTGGTCTGTGGTTTCGTAGGATAAAATCAGTGACAGTGCACCACCAGGAGCAGTTTCCCACATCCCACTGTACGGCTATGGCACCCACCCACCTCCCCTCTTGGGGGGATCCCACCAATCCCACTGCTCTGCACCTCCTCATGTGAGAGCACACATGAAAGGCTCCTCGAAGCCCACGGCTTCTGCTGGGAACGCTCACTGGGCAGCGGCTCTCAGGAGAGCGGGCACAGGCATGGGCCGGAGACAATCCCAGCAAGTAACTCTCCTTCCTGTTCTGACTGCCTAACTGGGACCAGCAAGCCCAAACAGGAGACGGAGCTGTGGCCACACTCATTATGGCCGGGGAGACACAGGCAGAATGAAACCACCACCTGCCACTCATGCCGGTGACTCATGCGGCCGCCCGATGGGAGGCGCTTTTTGGTCGGGGTTTTGTTCTCAGTGACTACTTGGGGTGGGGACCAACACCTCGTTCGGCCGGGGAACACCAAGAGAGGAAGCAACGAGAACTGCCATCCCCAAACCCACTACACAGGTACCATCTCCGCTCCTCGCTGTGTCATTTTTCCTCATGTACTCACACAAAGAAACCACAAAACTTGCTAGAAATAAGAGCAAAGGAAAAGGAAAGCCAAACGCTACTTTGGTGCTGAAGCCTCAGTGCCTGGCCCCGTGGAAAGCTGCCTCCTACCAAAACATACCCCCGCTTCACCCACCGCTGGCTGGGGATGCTCAGGCTGGTGAGAGGAGATGGGGACTCGGGGAGCAAGGACTGGAGCAAGGGCCAAAGGGGAGCAGGCACTCACGGTGTAGGCTGAGGGAGATGTTGATGGAGCGCTCTTCCACAAAGCCTTTCAGGTTGGGGATCTTGGCACACTTGAGGATGGTCTGGGAGGCACTGTCGCCCACGTGAACCCAGCACACCGTGTCTTCAATGTAGTTGAAGTCCATGGCCGTGGTCTGCTTGGCACTGGTGGGGGTGATGTTGGGCACAGGGGCTCCGCTCAGGTAGGTGGCCAGGATGTTCTGGGAGTTGGCGATGAGCAGCACGGGAGGACGGTCCACAGGCTCTGGCAGGGAAAGGAGGGGAGAGGGGTGGTCACGTCAGAGCACCCAAAGCTCGTGGCTGCAATGCCGTATTAGCCCGGCCCTTCTGCTCCAGTGAAAATAAGACCATGACATGCAGCCCAACATGTGCAAGAAGGCGGTAGCACAGGACAGTCCTCAGGGAAGAGCACCCTGAAGCGAAGAACCGTAGGCAGGGGTATGCACACAGCAGGAGGCCACAGCTCGCAGAGCTGCCCAGAAGCAGCACACTTCTCCTGTCAAGGACCTCACCGTTCTTGGCTTTGCAGGATCTGTTATCAGGCTGCAAGAGGTATCCTTCAACACAGCTGCACGTGTAGGAGCCCTCCGTGTTGGTGCACGTCTGGCTGCAGGTCCCATAGACGGTGCATTCATCAAAGTCTGAAAAAGAAGGCAAAAAACCCAAAGTTTGGACTAGAAAACATCTTTCCTTAGCTGCCTTAAGAGGGAACAAAGGCTCCCCCTTTTCTCCAGGGCACAGCTGCGGGGGAGGATACAATCCCTAGGCCGACGGGACGGCCTCCGGCCTCCAGCACAATCCGTGGCCAACATCACCTCACAACACGTGCGGGCAGCCCCCAGCCTCCTGCTCCAGCATCAGCAGCAGCAGGACAATCCCTGCCTCAGAGCTGAGCCTTTTCAAGGCCTAATTGTCCACTGCCCCTCCCCCCCCGCAAAATCTGCGCCTAAATTTCCAGTCTGAATTTCTCTAATCTTCAGCTTCCAAAGCCCTGGTTTACACGCTGCTCTTTCTTCTGCTAGATGAAAGAGCAATCTCCACCGGGGAGCTCTTGCCCCCAGAGGTACGTGCAGGAGCTGATAAAGGCCCTTTTCACCTCTGCTCAGATAATCGAAAGAGGCAGAGCTGCTGCAGTCTCTCACTTCCAGACTTGTTTTCAGGCATCACATTGATCTGATCACTCCTTGCTGACCCTCTCCTATTCTCCAGCACCCTCCGAGGCACAGACACCAGGAGCACATACAAGCCCACTGACGGACCCTGACTCCATGCACAAAGGTTAAAGCCTCTTCCTTACTCCCTCCCAATATTTCTCACTTGGGCATTCGGGAGCTGCATCCACGTTAACGGCCCCACAGCGACAAGGAGGCAGAGTCCCGTCGCATCAGCCCCCCACGTTCCCCCCGAAGGTCAGGGTCTGCCGAGCTCCAAGTCCCTTTGGCCGCACGGCCAAGCCCCGGCACTGCTGCCGAGACGGCAGCATCGGCCGCAGCACGGAGGAGCCACTGCACCACGCTGGGGGTGACGGCTCTGCCCACCCCGTACCGACCTCTGCAGCTCCTCCTGTCCTCGGCCAGCTGGAAGGAGTTGTTGCAGTAGCAGGCTGGTCCGCTCGGCGTTGGCACGCAGTGGTGCTGGCAGGCCAGGGCTGTGCAGTTCGCCAGTTGTTCTGCGGAGACAGGGAAGGTGGAGGAGGGAGGACGTCACCGATGTGCAACAGGGGTGCACGGGTGAGGAACAGGCTGTGCTGGGGACCTCCACGCTGTCCCGCGGTGGGGAGGAAGGGACCAAGACCCTCAGCAGAGGGAAGGGAGGCCACAACGGATAGGCGGCTGCTCCACGAGGGGGGTCTGAGCAGCACCAGCCGTACCCCAAAACCGCTGACTTGACGCCACCGCCCACCGGGAGCCCGTCGTGGCCGCAGCCGGCCGAGACCCGGTGCTCCTTGCCCAGGAGAGCAGCGTGGGACTCAGCTCCAGGGCATCCCAGGGGACATGGATCCCAGAGAGACTTCGGGCGACCTTATCCACCACGTCCTCTCCATAGGAACTTCCCTCNGTCGGGTGGCCCCAGGGCGAAGCCGGGACAGAGAGGTGGCTGCCTGGCTGCTGCCGGAGGCTTCACTTCCATCAGCGGTCATCATAAACACCAACAAAGCCCCCACCAGCCCAGCACTGCCAATGGGCACGGGGGGGCCGGGGCTGCCCGCCTCACGCCGCCGATTAACGGCAGCGGCCTCCAACTTTAGGAATGGGCCTCCTTAGCCTGCTGCGAGGGACTCGCTGTCAGCCGTTCGTTGGGGGTTGGTTTGTGCTGGGGTTTTTGGCTCCCCCCTCTCCTTGCCCTGCCCGACCCGGTCACGCTCAGAGGGTGTTGAACTGGGTCCCAGCAAATCTGCCGGCAGAGGGGAAACGGCAGCCGCCCAGCCACGAGCCCCTCCAAACCAAAACCATCCGGCCCTTTCCACGTCCCCCTTCGCAGCCGGGGCTAGACGGGGGAGCAGGGCCCAGGCACTGCAGAAATCCTGCCCCTCGCATGTGGAACCGTTTAATAAGCCAGGCAGGGCCCAGCTGAGTTGTTTACAAGGTTTATCGGCTTTGGCAGGCCCAGCTATTCCTCTCAGATTCTTATCTCTCAGCTAAAGCACCGCATGCATCCAAAAAAAAAGAATAACCCCCAGGAGTGCCAGGTCTGCAGGAGGGGGACCACGGGGGGCGTTTCAGCGTGGAGGCTCCGATGGCATTTCCACCCCCGTGGACGTCTGCGAGGGCAGCGGAGGAGGCTCCCAGATGTGCCTCTGCATCTCTGCGGGACAAACCTCCCACCCGCCGCAGAGGGAGCGAGCGGCCCCAGGCAGAGGCCAGGCACAAAGGGCAGCCAGACGAAGGGCATGGGAGGGCAGGATGTTCCAGCAGCCAGAGCACGAACTGGGGTGACAGCTCGTGTCCCCAAGCCCGGGGCAGAGGCGGGCTGGGGCTCACAACCAGCTGCGAAATGCCTCCCCGGGGTGGCACCGCCAGCCCTCCCCACCGCTGCCGGGGGGCAGGGGGAACCTCGGCACCCAACACAAGCACTCGTGAGGGCTTACGTCCCCAACATGCCCAAACCTGCAAGCAGCAACCGTCCTGACACGGGGCCTGCCCGCACCCAGCCCTTGCCTCGTGCGCGCCGCTCACATGCTGCTCAGCTGTGAAAAATCAGATCCCGCTTAAGTAATGAGAACTATTAGCGGAACATTAATTGTCAGCTCGGGCACAACTGTGGAAGCTGCCCTGGGCTCCTCCCGTGGGAGCTGGGCAGCAGAGAGGAGCTCCGTCCCAGCTCTGGGGCCGGGACGGAGGGAGCCCTGCAGGGCAGGGTGTCCCACACCTGGTTCAGGCTGAGCAGGGCAGGAGCCCTCCGCCCCAGGCAGAGGAAGGGCTGCGGAGAAAAGCACGCTCGCTGCTCGCCCAGAGTCTGCAGAGACCCAGCTCCGGGGGTCAGCCCAGGACATGCATTTCTGAGCCACTAATCTGTGCACCAGCACGCCAGCGCACACTGATTTAGGGAGAGTTTTCCAGCAGGATTAGCAACCCGGGACAGGCCAAGAGGGGGGACAAAGCTCCTGGAAATTAGGGAAAAAACCCATACTGGTATCTCTTATCTGAACGAGAACCCCAGCCCTCCAAGCCTTTAAACCCAGGAGACAATGCAGCTATTTAATGGCCTGCAGGCTCAGGAATGACGGGCATTTCACTTGCAAGCGGCTCTGGCTAATCTCTAGATCTGCTACCAGGCAGCCCTGCACGGAGCTGCCCGGCACCCGGGAGAGGGGAGCGCACGGAGCGTGGTGGCACCAGTGCGAAACCACTAAAGAAAACCAACGTGGGGCTCACACTGTACAGCCAGAAACCAGGGACAACCAGGGACCTCGTGACTCTTACCGTGGCGGAGGAGGAAAGGAGGCAAGGGCGGTACGTCGTGGGGCAGCTCCCCTACCCACAGCCCCTCTTTAGCCCCCACCCACCCCAGACACCTACCCCGACAGTGCGGCCCCTCGTCGGAGCCGTCGAAGCAGTCGTGGAGCCCGTTGCACAGTTTGCTCATGTGAATGCACAGCTCCGTGCCCAGGCAGTTGTGCTCGTTGGGCTGGCATCGAGACACCTTGCTCTGAGGACCTGCAAGACAGCAAAAGGCAGAACTGTCACCGAAGGGAGAGCGTGATGGCTCTGCATCCCCGTCGCCTCGAGGAAACACCCAAAACCTTGAGGGGACTCTTGGCCCCTCCGCGTTCCTCTGCCACGGCTCTCCAGCCGTGGCCATCACCCGCTGGACGTGACCTCGCACAGCGAGATTTCGGGTAGAAGCTCTTAAGGCAGACGCAGGGGTTCAGGGAACCTCGCATTCCTCAGGACATTTGTGGGAACATTTTTGCGTAGCTGTCAGCAGGCAAGCACCGCGCCGGTAGCGAACACGTGCATTCGCTTTGATTCCCTCTGCCCAGATGTATGTTAAATCCTCCTTGGTTTGGATTCCCCTGCTCAGCACGTGGCCCGGAGCAAAAGCAGCACCCACCTAGCAAGGCCAGTCCCAAATCCTCTCAGCTCCCACGGCAGCTCGAGACCAGAAAAGGCTACCAGAAAAGGCTCAAACCAGGCTCTGCCCCCTCCGGCACCCCTAGCTCTCCCTGGAGGAAGCTCATTCCACAGACACGGGATTTCCCTTTCAAAGCAGGCAGGATGGCTGCAGGTGCTGCTCTCCAGGAAGGAAAAGCGTGACCCATCTGGAGTGAACTTTCCCTTTTCCATCACCTCCGCAGCGTGGCCTGAGCAGGAGCGTCGTGCGAAAAGGAAGGAGACCCGGAGCAGCCGGGGTGGAGCAGGACCCTCTGCCCAGCCCCAGGGACTGCTGTCAGCGGACACGTGCCCACCGTAGGGACCGAGCCAGGCTGACGGGCTGGGCTCCCAGGAGGAAGGTGGCGCCGGTCCTCAGCAGCCCCGGACTCCCTGTTTCGAGTCACATCCACACTGGGCTGCCCAGACACATGGCTCTGGGCACCCCTCACCGCCGGGAGGGCCGGGGGCATGCGGGGCCAGGCAGTGCCGAGCACCCCAGCACAGCCGCCCCAGCCCCCCGCTGCCCCAGGCACTCCCTCGGGTGCCAACGCGCTCTTTTGTGCCACGGTGCAGGCGGGCTTGCGGGAGGTCGCTAAGAACCAGGGCTACAGGACGCAAGGAGAAAAATTACAAAGGAAGCAAGATTTTATTTTTAAGCTTCTCTGAAAAGAAGCACGGCATTGAGACAAACAACAAAATACACCGTAAATTGATTAACATCCTGAAACTACCCTACTAAAAGCTCCACCAACATCCGCGTTCCAACGCTGCTTCACCCCAGGCTGGAAGGCAGCTGCCCGGGGGCGACGCACTGATGGCGAGCCCCGACACAGCACAGGCTCAACAGCACAGGCTCAGCGTCAGCGGCCCACCAGCACGGCACAGCACACAGACCAGAGAGCTCTGCAAAGCCTGACTACCCTCCACAGGCTCTCCTCTCCGCCCTGGCCCCAGACCTAAGTTTAGGGCTGAATACGCAGCGTTTCACCAGCTCTCACTGGAGCCACCAACACGCCTTCGGTGAGTCAACAGCAGCACGCAAGCGAAATACTAAAATCCCATTTTACGGAGAGACAGTGGCTGTTTATGCCTTGCCCTCACATCAGCAGGGCAGGCAGCACATCAGCCCCACTGGCAGCAGGGACGGTGGCAGAAATAGCTCCCCAAGCTCCCCGCGGACCACCCCGTCCTTCGCAGCAGGCGAAGCGCCAGGTGAGCACCGAGAAGGGCACCTGCAGTACATCACGTGCAGAGCACTTTGTCCAGGCACAGTCCCGTTTTAGACAGCTATTGAGACCAGCAGTCACCTTCATCTAAGACTCCACTGGTGGAGTCTGTCCTAAATAAGCTTAAGCTCCCCTTGGAGAGGCGCGTTACATCACACGCAGCTTGCAGGGTCCAGCCCAGCGCTCCGTGTGCCAGCACACCCTCATCCAGCAACAGTTCCTGCCCCGCCAACGCGCTCCTGGCCAGCGAGGGCTCGGCTTCACTCCCTGCGAGCTGTCACTGCCGAGCTACACTAGACATGCTTTTAACCTTAATCCACAGGCTCCCAGCAGGTGCTGCTCCAGTGGGGGCTAAAGGCTCTCAGCAGCACACGTGGCTGTGGAAGGGGCACTGCAAACCCCACGGGAGGAATTGGGGGACCACAAACACCCCGGGGCAGGCGGGGGTAGCCGTGCCTCTTACCTCCAGCCCAGCAGCTCAACCCCACCCCAGGGCTGCACCGGCGCTTCTCCCCCAGCCTCACCTCCCCACTGCCGTCCCTGCACCGCAGCCGCTGTTTGCAGCACACGGTTGGCATAACTAATGTGAGACCGAGGTTAAACCCTGGGGGTGGCTCCTCTCAGACGGAGCCTGAGCCCCTTCTGCAGGAGCAGGTGCGGGGGCACTGCCCCAGCGACCGGCAGCACTTGCACTGCCCGCACGGCCGGCAGCTCAGCCAGCAGCGAGGAGGACGAGGGAGGAGGGGCCCGTCTCACCCCACCGGGCAGGGCCCGAAGGGAGTTTGGACGAGGGATGGACGGGACCTGCTGGCTCCGACCCTGTGGTTCTCCTGGTCCTGGACAAGACTCCTTAGCCCGTCCCAGGCAGACACCTTTGCACACCCATCCCTCCATCCTCTGTCCTCCGGACTATGAAACAGCAAATTGCTGCTCGAGGAGCAGACGGAGCAGGCTGGGTTTCTCCTCTGCCCTTCCCAAAGGCACCAAAGCCTTTGCAGAACTGAAGTCCAGCAGGAAATCTTCAACAAGCCGCCTCACAGCCCGGCATGCTGCTGCTCCTGCAGAGATGGGCAGGAGGTGCCCGCAGAAGCCCCGGCTGACAGCACACCAACACTGCGTCTTGCAGAAAGTTCCCTAACGGCCACAGTGAAAACTTCATCCCCTTTCGTTTGGCCGTTTTGTGCAAAGTGACTACCTCCGGGCTGCCCCTTCTTGCACCAGACGTGCCCGAAGAACGGAAACCTAACAGGCTCCAGATGCCAGATCACTCCCCTGCACACAGGCTGCGTGTAAGACACATTCCAGTATGTTTCCAGTTAGCCGACTGGCTTGGCACTGGGGTGATGGGCTCCTCCAGGACGGGGGATACGGAGCTCAGGGCTCCCGGGCTCCGTCGCAGCCATTCGGCACCCAGCAGACAATTCCCAGAAGAATTTCTTACCAGGTGCCGCTTCACGACTTTTGTTTTTCACAGAGGGCTGAACAGCAGCACTATCTGGGCACCAAGTAATTGCGAATTAAGGGTTAATTAAATAGCATCAATATATGGGCTGAAAGAATGAAGGCACTGAAATGAAGTGCGCAGTTCATCAGTCAAAACTGATCTGCCTTGACCATTATTCCCCTGCAAAGAGCCTGGATCAAACTACTTATCACAAACAGGGCAGGATTAATCTACAAGCCACTTTGTTTGCTTTTGACTGTGTTGGCGCGCTAATAAATGAGCCAATTTATTACATGTGACAAGCTTGTGGTACACCCCAAGGAGCTGAATTAGACAGGAATTTTTAACCTCTAAAAACCACTTGGGGGAAAAAAAAAGGAGGAAAGAAGAAAAGGAATTCTTCCTCCTGTAAATGCAGCCTGTAGTTGATTTGGCAACAGCCCGAGAGACACAGACGTGGGGGTATGTGCCAAGGGACCAGGCGGGAAGAGCTGGGAGCGGGACGGTCCCGCTCACCCCGCCGGGACGAGCACCGGCACCGGCAGCCAAGCACCGGCGGAGCTTGGGCAGGGAAGGTCCCGTTGCCGCCTCCCAGCTGCGCCTGGCACCAGCGCCGCAGGAAAAGGAGAGCAAAGACTTTGCGGTCAAGGGGCTCGCTCGAGACACATCCGCACCCGACCAGGGCCATCGACAGACCCAGCACCAGGCCGGTGCAGCGAGACAGGAGATTTGACACCTCCTGGTCCCTTGGACCAACGAACCTTTTGATGCTGAATCCCTGCAAACATCCAAGCGACCAAAGGCCACCGAACTGCATATTCGTCTGCAGGGAAGCAAACGGTGCCGCTGTCGCATGGCCGGAGAAACGCACGCCGGCAGCTCGGCTGCCCCGCTTGCGGGCAAACCCCCAGCCTGGCCAGGGCACCCAGCTGAGCTGGGAGAGCTCCAGGCACGAGGCCAGCCAGGATGCAGCAGCCAGATGATGGCTGTAGCTCAGCCACGGCAAAGTCATTTCTCAGAGCCCCTCATCTCCTTTGATTTTCAACAGGACGGAGGCTCTTGTCCAAGTTTCTTTCCCCCCAGGAAAGCTCCATGGAGTGAAAAACTGACTGACTGGGCAGGAACCGGGCACAAGCCACTCACACAGACGTGAGCACAGCGCCGAGCTCGGAAAGAGAATTCTTCCTATGCTCAGATAACACGTGAGCATAGCCAGCAAATACTTAAAAGGATTCCCCAGGGAGGAAAACCTCGCACATAATAGACAGCATTTCAAGAGACTCTGACATGAGTACATTAGTGCAATGTAAATAACCCTGCCGTGCTGCCAGGGCACAAAAGGGTGCGCCAAGCAGCATGCAAGAGCCTTGTTTGCAGCCTGGGCTTAAAAAAGAGATTAAATAATAGTAATAAAAGTCATCCTCTCCCTGCCAAAAAGATAAGGAGGATGAGAGCCTGCTGGAAGCCCCAGTGCTGAAGTGGCGTGAGAAAAGCTTGCCTGGCAATCCCGGAGATACCGGGCTCCGCACCCTGCATGTGCCGACAGGTCAGACTCCACTCCCGCGAGCCCGGGCAGGAGCAGGCAGGCAGCAACCTCCGTTCCCTGCCCATGGGAAAGGCACGGATGGGTGCAGGCAAGTGCCAGGCCAGATGTGCACGAGCACCGCGCCGAGCGCTGCCCAGCGCCGGTGCGGAGGAGCCAGCAGCGATGGCCGCTGCCCCAACCTCCACGTCCTGGCGGTCGCAGCGTCCGCCTGGCTCCTGCCCTGTGCTCCCCAGGCTAATGCGGTCTTGGGGCTTAAAGCGGAAACTTGGGGAAGGTGGGCAGAGTCCCTCAGAAAGATCAAGCCCCTCCAGGTCCCCAAACCTCAGCAGTCGCTTCTGAAGCTGGGGAGGGAATCGCTCTCCAGGAAAAGAGCGTTTCCAAAGTTTAGGGTCTGCGGTGGTGATGGAAACTCGTGGACTCTGTCCCACACGCAGTGGCAGGGCGAGGAGAGAGGAAATGCTGGGCTTTGCAAGAGGCTCCCGCTTGCCTGTCCTGGAAGCGCTGAGCATGGCCCGAGGGGCACACGGTTAGTGGGAGTCCCGCACCCCACAGGGAACGAGCCTCCCCCCTCCAGGTGCTCGAGCCCCCGGGGACCCTGAGCAAACCTGAGAGCATCTTCCTACCTCCACCCCCCCGCGGCCACGACGGCCGCCCAGACAGACCCAAGGTGCATCCACAGAACGGCTGGACGCGGCTCCGGGCACCTCGCGGGCCCGTGGCGGCGGACGCTCACAGCCCTGCTGCGGAGGGCACAGATGCTTTCCAGCTTCCTCCAGGGCGGCAGCAGCCGAGCAGGCAGGTGCGGCTCTGCCTCCCCCGTCCAGGGGGGAGACTCTGCCAGCCCCCACCAGTGGTGCCTTCACAGTAGAGAAAGAGGAAGAAGAGGAAGAGGGAAAAGCAGTCGAGGGGTCCGTTTTCCATTCACCTGTCCACACGGATGGGGGGGCGGTGAAGCGAGCACAGACGCGCAGCAAGCGGAATACGTCAATCAGGACGGATTTCTTCCAGCCGGGGAAGGGCCTCTGAGTCCTCCCGCAGTAATTTTCCAGGGCTGCTGATTGACTGGAGCCAGACAGCCCATCCCAGCCCCCTCATCCCTCCCACAGAGGGGACGGTTGCATCATTTTGCCTTAAGAAATAAATAACCCCGGTGCCGAACCAGAAACTGCTTTTGGAGGAGACCTTTATGCCAAGTACAGCGTGAAGCAGGAGTCTGAGAAGGATCTCTGGGCCAGAGGACGAGAGGATTTTGCTGGTCACTGGTGAGCAGTGGCAGGATGAACCCGGCTGTGACTGTCCTGCCGGCCTGGCACCTCAAGGCTGCTTTCCTGACGCAGTAGAACAACCTAGCGAGGTTGCTCCTGCAAGGCACCAAGAGCGGCACAGCCTCCCTCGTCAGGCAGAGGGAGAAACCGGGATGCAGGGAGAGACGGTTCCTTGCTCCAGCCCAGCCAAAGCAGAGCCCCCGGCAGTGCAGCGCGTCGGGACCGGCACACCCGCCATCCCTGCAGAGCCCCCGGCACCAGCGTGGCTCTGGCTCGCTCCCCCCTGCAGACACACGTGCCCCAGCCCTTGCCTCCTGTCTCACCCAGCCCCGTTTCCCCTTTGCTTCTGGACCAAGACCCAGCGGGAGCATCCCCAGCACCGGGGCCACCGGCACCGCGGTGGCAGAGCGGCTCCAACAGCCCAGGACACCACCAGTAAAACCAACACAGCATCCCAACCCAAACACGTCCAGGGGAAGCGGCATTGCTTTCCCTGTCTGTTCCGCAGGGCTCCCAGAGACCTTCTTCCCTGCAGCTCAGCCCTCGCTCCAAGCACGCGCTAAACGCCAGGCGCCGGGGGCAGAGCCGCTGGAGGAAGGGGTGCAGCTGCACCAGAGCTGGCCCCGTGCAGGCGCAGCCCCTGCCCAGCACCACGGCTTGCTATATCCTCGCCTCCAGGACTCCTCCTTCCTCATGTAAATCAGTTTTCATGGAAAGAAAAAATGAATCAGTGATACCCCACTCCCAGGAGGCTGTTCTGTTACGATGGATCATGACCCCGGGGCCAGAGGCCCCGGGAGCAGCGGCTAGGGAGATAAAGGGAGGACGGAAAGCTGGACGGCTTGGACCCCTGCCGCGAGTGGCACCCACCCCCCTGAGGTGCTGTGGACTCCTGCTGCTACGGGAGAAACAGGAGCTGAGGTAGAGCAGTGTGCAATGCCCCCGGTTTGGGACCCTGGAACAACCGTGCAGTGAGAGAATGGATGAAACAAAACCAAAAGAACATTATTAGGAAGGAAAGGCATACATACATATATCGGGTGATTCATCCGAGCCATCCGGACAATCCTTTTCCCCGTCACAGCGCCAGCCCTTAGATATGCACGTAATCTGATCTTTGCATGCAAACTGTTTAGGGCTACATGTCTTCGGTGCTGGATGAGAAAAGAAATAATGATAATAAACAAGATCAGTTTCTTCCCAAAGACAAGTTATTTAAAAAAAATAAAATTTAAATTAAGGACTAGATTGCTTTTAGTTTGATTTCTTTCTAATGGCTCAGCAAAAGTTTTAGCCTGGCATCAGATCCATCAACCTTGCCCCTAAGGAAAGGAGAAAATTTAAACTGAAGCATTAATTACACTGCGAGAAAACAGGAACCGAGATCCATGATGCGCTAACAGATTTTAAAGATCATTTAACTTGGATGAATTAGCTCCTGGGAGCCAAAGGCGGTTTATTTTCTATGCTAGACAGTAAAAAAGACAGGGAAAAAAAATAAGAAAACCCAAATGAGAACAAATTAAAAAGTAACATTTTTAAATCACAGAGACAGCATGAGCAGCAGCAGCAGCAGGAGGACGGATCCTCCATCCATCCTGCGCCCAGACAGGACACACGTGCAGGGCTGGGACAGGACTCCGAGGGGAGGGTCGGCGACCCCGGCACCACCTTCCCAGGACGCGCAGAAACGAAACAGTCACAACAAAACCAGCAGGAAAACCTAAAGCACAGAGCGCAGAACCAGCCTGAACCCCGGGGACGGGGACGGGGAGAACCCCGGTGCCCTCTCCCGCGGGCGGCGCTGGACCGGGGCGCGCTCTGCCCCTGCCGAAACTGGCACCTCGAGGAGGCAGGCTGCAAAGGGGGGGTCACTGCACACCCCCCCGAGCACAGGCTGCAAAGGGGGGGTCACTGCACACACCCCCCAGAGCACAGGCTGCAAAGGGGGGGTCACTGCACACACCCCCCAAGCACAGGCTGCAATGGGGGGGGTCACTGCACACCCCCCAGAGCACAGGCTGCAAAGGGGGGGTCACTGCACACACCCCCCAAGCACAGGCTGCAAAGGGGGGGTCACTGCACAC
>WEKW01023998.1:254969-265841 GCA_013389905.1 Sula dactylatra
CGGGGAGAGGCGATGCAACCCGGGGGCGCAAGGGAGACGCGCTGGCAGAGCCCCAGCACCCCAGGGTCCGTCCCCGGCGCCCACCCAGCGCAGCCCCCGGCGCCTCCACGTGTGCCCGGGACGGGATTCCCACCGGCTGCAGGACCCGCCGTCGCCGCCTCCCAGATCAGACAAAGGGGAGGGGGGGCGGGCCGGGGGGAGAAGGCCGATGGATGGGCAGGAGGGCGAGGACGTGCCCTCGCGGGAGGACGGAGGATGGAGGTGCCCAAGAGCATCCGCCCCCCGCGGGGAGGGGGAAGGGGAATAAAATCACAGCGCGGCTCCCAAGGGCCGCTTTCATCCCCGGCAGCGCCGCGGTCACCTGACTTCAAACAGATCCAGGGGGAGACGATTTAAATGCGAACATGCATCAGGAAATCTGGACGCGCTGGGAGGAATGCGCTCCCCCCACCCAGCCCCTTCCCCTCCCGCTCCCGGGGCTCCGGCAGCTCCGCCGCCTTCAGATGAAATCCATTAAAAAAAAAAAATAAATTTGCATTTTAAACCAAATTCAGAAGCTGGGAGATCTGTGCTGGAGTGCCATCCCCCTCGTCCCCCTTCTGCCTCTGGCCCCACGGAGAGGTCCGCAGAAGAATGAGCTGAAAAATGGCAGGAGATGGAACCAGATGAAACAAATCCACAGCATTTTCAGAACCGGAAAAAAAAAAGAGCTTGATCATACAAAACGTGGTAGGGAGGGGCAGAAGGGGCAGGCTCCAGCCACGCAGTGGAGGGTGTTTCAAGGAAGAATCATGCTTTTTTGATTTCTTTCTCTTTTTGCAGCTTATCTGCAATTTAAATGAAAAAGAAAAATGAAAAAAAAAAGGAAAGAAAAGAAAAAAGCATTTGCAGCCAAGAGAAAGGGGCTTAAGTCCTCTCATGCAGTTGGACGGGCTGCAGCCGTCCCTGGCCGGTGGCCATCCCTGCCGGGGGGATGCCCCGCTCCCCCCACCACCCCTCTGCCAGGTCTGGCCCTTCTCCTTCCCCAGGCAAGGGGTGGGGAAGGGGCAGGGGCTGCGGGCAGGAGACACCCCCCCCCCCCCAGCCANCAGCCAGGGCGGCTGGTGCAGAGGCCCCCCTGCTTCATCTACCTGCTCAGAAGGTTTTATTCCCTTTATTTATTCTAGCAATAAGAAGTGGGATGTTTATACCCTCAGCAGTTGGGAACCCAAACAGAATATAGTGTTCTGCACTGGAGGCAGTTATTTATGGCTTGTGGCTAAAGCTGATAACGCTCCCTCCAGAGACCTGCCTGCGTTGTGCAATAAAGCAATTGCACGTTATAGATTAATAGGCATTTCATCTGGACAGCTGAATCAGGGGGCAGGATGCTGCCGGAGCTCAGCAGCAGAGCCAGGGGCTGAACGCAGCCCGCGGGGGCTTTGCTGGGGCAGGCGGGTGCCACGCTTCCTCCTGCCCAGGACGGGCATCAGCTCGCCAAGGCTTTCAAAGCGCTGGAGCCAGGCCAAAACCATTGGCCTTAATTCATTAGTCAACTCAATTTTGCTGGCTTCGCAAATAAGGACTTTGTCTGAGATGGGGAAACGGAGCAGAGCAGCTATTGTGCCCCGGGAGCGGGCAGAAAGGGCCCTTTGAGAGGACACTCTGCCGGAATAAAAGTCACTTTTATCCCAGAATAATTAGCGTGCTCTGAGTACACTAATTATTCCGGCATAAAGGGACTTTTATTCCCAAGCAGCAGGTCTGCGTGGGGAGCTGCTCTGGATTCTGGTCCACCTGCCCGTGTGAACGCAGCCCCCACACCAGGGACGACCTGGCCAGCGCTGGCTTATAGGGACCGTGGATGTGGGGACCCACCGGCCACCTTGGGGCAGCCACCCCTGCGGGTCCCAACTTGGGTGCACCCAGTGGGCTCCACCCCAGCCGAGGGCGCTCCCTTCGCTCTCCTGGCCTGCCCCCCCGGAGACGCAGGGGGGCTCCAGGAGGCCAGAGAGCGGCGGGAGTGGGACGAAGACCTGGAGACCCAGCCCCGTCTCCAGACACCAGGTCCCCTCCTGAGGTCCTCTGGGGACCTGTGGGGAGCATCTCCTGGCTCTAGGGAGGACAAAGTCATGGAGCCACCACGCCGCACCCTGCTATTTCAAGGTCTCCCTGGGAGAAAACAACCCGCAGCAGTGCCGCGGCCCTTGCCAGCTCCTGCCCGAGCTCCCTGCCCGCACAGGGCTTTTGGCCGTCACCTGCTCCCGTCCCAGTCCCCAAAAGTGAACCTGACCAGACTGTGAGGACACAGCCCCAACAAACCGCTGCCTCCCAGCCAGGGTGGGGAAGAGCCCTCCTGCCAGCGAACACCACACCTGCACCGGCGCTTTCCAGGCACAGGCAGCAGCTTCCGTGGCGAGCACGTGCGTGCTGGCAAGGCGGCGGTGTGGGACAGGGAAGGTTTGGGGTTTCCTTGAGAGCACACCTCGGGAAGCCACGTCCTGCAGTGGCTTCGAGGCAGCTTTGCAGAGCTGCAGCCTGTGGCATCTCAGCATCCTCAGGCGGCCGCACAGCCCTGCAGCAAAAGGGGGACCGTGCCGGAGCTCATCCCTGCGCTGCTGCCCCCGCCACCGCGCCAGCCCAGCACTGTCCCTCCCGCCGCAGCTCCAGCCCTGGACATTGGCATTGGGCAGGCGACCAAGCCCCCGTGCCAAGAGCTCTGCAGAGCCCAGCGGTACCCACGAGCCACAGCCACCACCCAAACAGCGAGCTCCGAACCAGAGCGGGGGGGGAATCCAACAACCACAGAGCAAACCCTAAAGCCGCAGCTGGGGCTGCCACACAACGCCCGGCCTTGCCGCTGCTGCTGCTTGGATCAGCTGTGCAAATCGCAGAAGGACCCCGCCACGTCCCCGCGCGTGATGGGCCAAGGGACCGGGGCAGGTTTGCTCGCTCCCACACACCCGCTCCGCTGTATTTTAAGAGGTAAAGGGGAAAAGAAAAATCTTTGGCATAATGAAATGTCCCATCCGTTTATAACTGGTAAAAATGGTTAAAGATGAATCCCGTACGGTTACGTCTGCTCTGACGCTGTATCCCAGGCACTACACTACTCCCTCGGCATCTCCAGCGGAGCAGCTCAACTATGCCAGCAATGAACTGCTCGCCCGCAGCAGCCTGGACGGTCCAGGTTGGTTCCTGCGGGTCAGGGATCCTGGTTTGCCCGGTTTTACCTTCTGCAAGTTGCAGAAAAAGAAGCTTTAAGATTTTGCACAGCTGAAAGGGCATGGGATTGGGCCGAGTGGGTTTCGAGGGATGATGGCATTGGAGCAGCTGCAGAAGAGAAGACCAAGCTGGTGAGTAACCACAGCGCCAGGCTCCAAATCCACTGTTTCCCTGTTTCCTGCACAGGGAAAACAGGCTCCGGGCTGCGAGAGGAGACGCTGAGCAAACCCATCTGGAAGGGCTAGCAGCAGCCGGGGGCTGCGGCAGGAAGCGGGGCCGTGGTGCGGGCACCGACCCGGGGATGCTGAGCCGGCTTGGAGCTGCTGGCCCTACCAGGAGCCGCCCCTGGGAGCAGGCAGGGGACGCGTGCCGTGGCACAGACGAGGCCAGGGGCCCGAATACATTTTCAGGAACGGGGGAGGAAATTTCCCTCCTTGGAAATAACCCGGGAATTGCGGGTCCCCAGTAAGGGGCAAAGGCAGCAGCCGGCCCCAGGGCGGAGGCACAGGCACAGCCCGACCCACTGCATGGCGTTTGCCCCCGGCGCCCCGCAGCATCCGCCCAGACCACTGGGAAGGCGGCTGCCACGGGAAGTATTAAACTCAAGTGCTTCCTTTTCCAAATAATAAAAAGGCACCACGACACCCGTGGCGCCAAGTGCCGGGAGGAAACCCTTCGCGGCCCTCCTCCAGCTCCCCTCCCTACACCGGCTGCCTGGAGGGACGGGGTCCGACACGGAGCCAGCACACGCGCCCAAGGGAGGACGGGGCCACCGCAAGCGCCACGCGCTTTGGGATCCCGCTGCCCCCGGGGTCAGAGCCACCCGCGAGCGTTCTGCATCAGCTGAAGCTGCTCTCCCGGCTGCAGACCCAGCCAGTACGGCCGAGGGGCACTGCCACCCGCAGCTGGGGACGGGCAACGTGCTTGTCCCCAAACAAGGCTGCTCCAAGCAGCTGCCAGCGGGCACCCGCCAGCAGCCCCACCATCAGCCAGCCGGCCTGGCTCCTGCACTGCTGCTCCCCGGTGCCGCAGCGTCACACTCATGGCACGAGCGTTTGCGTCCATGTGCACTCCTTTAGGCCACGATATTCAAATTCTGAGCACAGCACAAACAGAAAATCACCAGGCACGTCCGTGGGGTGCTGGCGCGTGCTGCTGCAGCATCAAGGGGCTCTACCCCTCGGGATGCAGCGAAGCAGAAGGAGGGGACACCAGGAGGGATCAGCCCCACGGAGCCTGGCGCAGCAGCACGAGGTGCAGGCACCCCGGTGCAGCCCATCACACCAGCGGCACGAGCAGCAGAGACGCTCGACTGTTCATCAGCTACAATGAACCGCTGTGTGAATCCGGGACCCAGCAAGTGCTCGGTCCTCAGACGGCTGCAGCGGTGCCTGCGAACAAAGAGCTGCACCATCTTAAGTAAATGGACTAGATTGATGCGTTTCAAAGCTGTCGGCAGATTAAAATAACAATTTGCGTGGCAGCCCACAGCAAAACAAAACCCAGCCACCCCCAGCCAGGCCGCGCAGCGGAGCAGCACCACGATGGCTCAGAAAGCCTTTGCCCCCCCCAGATGAAATCCTCCTCCTCAGTTCGGTCACCAAGGGCTGGACACCAGAACCCCGAGTCCAGCAGCAAGCCTAAAAGCAGCAATTACTTCCCTCGCCCCGCCACGCCAGCAGCCCCTGTTATTTAACAAGCAAACCGAATGCTTGCGGTTCCCCTTGCCCTTCACCTGCCCGTCACCAGCTCGTGCACCGGGATGCAACCGTCAATGCCCGCCCATCCTTGCCACGGTCTCATTTGGAGAAACGGCATCTTGCAAGAGGCTAATTAGTCCACTCAATTAAACATGCAACTTCCAACTCAATTAGACTCCCTCCCAGCGATCCGCAATTCCCACTAATGCCTCAGTCCACACGTTTTGGACATTACAGACCTGCTGTCACCTTCTCCGCAGGCTGACAATCCCCGGAGCTCAGGCTGCTCTTCCCATCCCTCCCCTTGGCAGCACCTGGAGCACGGTCCCACCGGAGAAGCTCCAAGCTGCCAGCGAGGTCACTACCCAACATTTGAGTTGCCAACCCCACAAGCCCTCTGCTTTGAGCAGTGCTGGGACCGTCTCTGATCCTGTAAAGCATCTGCACGATGGCAGCTCTAGTCTGCTCCGATCCCGTGGCTAAGAAAGGACATTGTGAGTCTATATTTAGCCCTAGAAATGGTTGGACTGCATTGGGGGAAGCAACCTCGCACAACAGAATAACATCTAGCAAAACAGCCCTCACAGCTCACCCAGTACTTTTCCTTCTTAAAATAAGGGGCACAAAGTGAAGAAAACAAGAAGAAAATGCTAAAAATATTTGCCACTGCTGCTGCTTGCCGCTGGCAGGTCAGCCTGCCAAGGTACATTAAATGGAAGTGACTGAAAAGTTAAGTCAACAGCAAAACCTGGTCTGTAAATAGCTCGAGTTGGTCTTGCACTGGCTTGCAAAATCTGAAGGAGTGGAAAATGCATCCCCTTGACAACAAGCTGCAGCGCGGACGGAGCCGACGCTCTGTTTGGGAGAGCCAGCGGAAGACGGCACCGGATGCAAAACCTGCCCAGGCGCTCGGCGAGGCCCCGGCACGTGCCACCCCCAGCCCAGGTGCTGCTGGCCACCCCAGCCGCCCACGGGGTCCCACGTGGGGTGCAGCAGGCACGCTCTGCGCCCCCTGAGATGGGACCACCCCACCCCCCCGCCACGCGCACGGCGCTCGGTCCAGCACCAACGGCGCCAGCTGCTCCCCCAGAGCAAAACGGGGCTCGGTGGCCCCCGCCGCCTGCACGGCCGCAATGCAGACGGCGCCCAGAAATGCACCCCCACCCCCCTCCCCTGGGGAGCCGCTGCTTCACTTAGCGGACCCGGCAGGGTCCTGGGGAGCAGCGCTCCCACAGCGACAGGGGACAGGCTGCCGGAGGGACCCCAGCCCACGGCTCCCGGTTGAGGGCCGAGCCTCCCGGCACAGAGAGG
The DNA here is from genome assembly GCA_013389905.1 of Sula dactylatra. Taxonomy (NCBI): domain Eukaryota; kingdom Metazoa; phylum Chordata; class Aves; order Suliformes; family Sulidae; genus Sula; species Sula dactylatra. The sequence goes on from WEKW01023998.1 coordinate 261,185, forward strand.
GACGTCCATGGGAATGCAGCCAGACACGCTCTCCGGGAGGTGACAGAGATAAAATTCAGTCCAAGCACAAGGAGAGTCTTGTGTGCCTGGCAAAGCAGGGACCACAGGAAGGAAACGGGCAGATGCATCCACCGCTGGCCAGCTGAGTCAACCGTGCGCCACCGCGACCGGGAGCCGGCACCACCTCCAAGGAGCCCATTTCCCAACCCTGGGATCACTGCATTCACACGGGTAATTCAGCTGAGCCCGGCAACTTGCTGGGTTGAGCTGGGAGCAGAACAACTTCACGCTTGGCCAAGGTGCTGCAGGCAGGCAGGCGGCTCTCGGAGCGGCGCAGCCCCGAGCAGGGCTGTGGGTCGGCCGGGGGGTCTCAGGGGCACAGAGCAAGGATTTTATCTGCAGGGCTGGCACAAAGAAGGTCCTCGACACAGATCTGGGAACTGAAATCATTTCAGTGCCTGGAAGAGGAACCTATTGCTCCACGACAAAGGGGCGGTCCTGCCCGCTGGTTACCACCGTGCTACTCGTGCTGACTCAGCAGGACCACAGCACAGCCTGTCCCACATAGGGCGCCCGATGGCTCCCGAGGGCCCAGCCCTGACCACAACGCCCTGGGCTGCCCCACGGTTTTGGGAAGCACCCCCTTGTACCCCTCCTTCCCAGGGCAAAGGGCACTTGCAGAGGCACGTGCTCCCTGTGCCGTTTTGGGGAGGCAATTTGGGGCCGGAGTCTCACTACAAGGCCATCCACGGGGAGCACAGGAAGTCACCTCAAAGGCACGGACAAAATCCCGGAGTGCCGGGGGTGGTCACAGGCATGGGCTCAGCTCCTCCTGCCTCCCGGGGCATCGGTGCCGCACGGGGCAGCAAAACCCCCAGCTGCAGGCACCCATCCCCAGGGGAAGGCATCCGGAGTGGGGGCGGCGGGAGCACATGGTCAGCCCCGATCCCCGCAGAGCTTCCCCAGTGCTCACGAGATGGTGGCGAGACCTCACCGGCAGGATCCACCTGACAGCGAGAGCAGCTCCCTCCTCTCCCCCGCTGGCTGCTCGCACTGCCGCTGCACAGGAATGAGCCATGCAATAACCCGCTGGCAGAAGCGCAGCACCAGGCAGTCCACGGTGCACGTGAGCGCTGCTCTGCAGACCCCCACATGCCCACCATCCCCACCCGGCTGCCACGGTCACCTCTACGGACGGTAACGGTGCTCCTGGTTTCTGCCCAAAGGGCTCCTTGCCCTCTCCCTGCCCCATCCTAAATCACCCTCCCCAATCTCAGCCCACAACCACAGCAAACGCCAGGAGATAACCAGGATGCTACCGCAGCCCTTGAGCGGCCGCCAGGTCCCCCCGCACCCTCCCAGAGGGGGAAGGACAGGGGCTGAGCTCAACCTGCACGTGGTCCTTTCCCAAACACCCTCATCCCAGACAGCGGGAGGACGGTTTTTTGGGCCAGCCCTCCTGTCTCAAAGCTGCTCATGTCACCACCCTGTCCCCCCCCACCAGCAGACTCGAGGGCTGTGTTTCTGGGCCTCCCCCCCACCATAGCAGCTGCTTTACACAGCTTTTCCCTTAATTTGTCCCTGCTTTTCCGCTGTGATCCTGCTGTTTCTGCGAGGAGATGGGGATGCTGTGTGCAGCAGAGCTAAGCCCGCGCCAGCCGGCGTACCAGGCAGGCAACCAGCCCTGCCCCGCCGGGGAGCCAGCTGCACCGGATCAAGTACGGGCTGGTGGTGCAGAGGAACCAATGAACGCCAAAGTGGAGTCAGCTCCTTCGGAAGAGGAGACTCTGGGGGCCAGGGCCTTTGAGGAGCAGGAAGGACCAGCACGGTTTTGCTCCCCAGTCAGCCCAACTGGTACTCAACACAGGAGGAAAAGCATCACCAGCTGGAGGGTGCAAGCAGCCCCTGCTCCGTTCCGGTGCGCAGGCTCGCGCAGAGCACATCGAAATGGCACAGAGAGAAGATGAGGGGCGAGTGGTGGGGCTGAGACACCAAAGATGAGGGTGATGCCACAGCTGTTGCCACCTCCACACCACCCACAGTGCCTCGAAACAGCTTTGGAAGCAGTGAGAAGGCAGTGCCTCAGTTTCACCCTAAAACGGGCAGCACTGCCAGGCTTTGCCAGGGATGCTCCACCGCTGCCCCATGCTCTCGATGTCAGTGCACATCACCAGGCAGGGAGCACGCGGGACGGGAACAGAGCCCAGCCCTCTCCTCCAGACACCACAGCAGCACCACGGCACGCTGGCATCCCAGAGCACAGCACCTCCTGTGCAGGGTCAGAGCCCCACGGGGCTCCCAGGAACCCCAAGCTCTGCAGAGCGGAGGGTCTCGCCAGGATGCTCCACGCAGAGATGCCACCTCCCCCCCACCACCACTGCACGGAGGAGCCCCCAGCCGATCCTCGTTATCAGTCCCGATCCCTGCGGCAGCCCCTCCGACAGCGCGTGCCTTCTCCTCCCGGCAGCCCCGAAACACTCCTCTCTTCACCTCTGCTGAACCCAGCGCGGCTCTGGGCATGTCCACACATGCCCAGGAAAACAGCGCGTGCACGCACGTGCACACGCGGGCACACGCGCTCCCCTCGCGCGCACGAGACGCGCCAGACCACCAAGGCGGCGAGAGGGAAGCGCTGCACCGAAACACCACAGCCACCCTTAAGCAGAGGTATTTCCAAAACAGGAGCGGGGCAACCCCCGCCTGCCCTCACTCCTCTCCCGAAGGCTCCCCAGCTCTGCCCGCCGAGGCAGCGGGACCCAGGGAAGCTCCACACCACCCAGCAAGCGGCGGAGGAGCTCGGGCAGACGGGAGCCGCACACCGGTGCCCTCTGTCCCCCTGCAAGAGCTTCCCTGCCTGCCACCCCACTGGCTGGACTTTGCCTCCCCCTTCTCCTGCAGCCAAAGCCAGGGACAAATGAACAGCTTCCAGTGCAAACCGAGGCAGCGGGTGTGGGGAGCTGGGTCTCTGGACTAGGACGGGGACCCTGCACCCCACTCCCAGCAGCACCCAGGCAGCAGCAGCTTCACCACGGTTCCCCCAGAACCCCACTGCACCGAGCTTGCCCCTGCCCGCAGCAGGCTGAGGCAGCGGGAGACCTGCAGCCAGGGAAACGAGAGCCCAGCCTGGAGCGCTGGGGGCCAAGGCACCAGCTCAGGTGCCACCAAGGTGCCACCTTCTGCTTCCCGGCCAGCCTAGCTGCGCCCCGGCTGGGGTGGGGGGCTTTGAGAGCCCGCTCTGCATCCTCCCACCCACAGGCTCGCACAGCTCCTTCCCCAGCTCTCCGCAGGACACCTCACCCCGCTGGGCTGCCCAAGGCTCCACAGGGCTGGAATGGCACCTAACCCCCGACATCACCCCCAAGGGGAGCCTCTCGGGAAGGGAGCGCGTCGCCGGAAGGAGGGGACATCTCTGCGCTAGCTTTTGCCCCACTCCAGCTCATGGGGTGGAGAAGAGGATGGAGGAACTTCCCTCCAGCACATCATCACTCTGCAGCCTCGTTTCCAAAGGCAACGCAGCTTATGCAATGAGTGATGCCTGTCCCTCCCGCCCCCGTGAACTTCTGGATCCGCCGGCTGCTCTGAGCCACCATCAAGCAAGGACGATGCCTCCGAGACCTGGCGTTCCAAGGAGCGGGGCGGGAGCGGGCGACCCCAGCGGGCTCGGCTGTTAACCATTGCTCGCACTGCTGAGCCCACCGAATCGGTGCCAGCGGGTCAAGCAACCCCGCGCTAACCACCACGCGGGTGTCAGCTGAGCGGGGGTGGCTGCGGGGGTGCCACGAGCTGCTCTGCTCCTGCCACCTCCCTTCAAGGGACGCTAATTAAGCGCCTGGACCTGCAGCAGGGCAAGGAGGGGCTGGAGGGATGGAAACCACAGGCTCCAGCCTCCTGCAGCCCCAGACGCTAATCTGGAGCGGGGATCTGGCATTTGCCCGAACCTCCTCCATCCCTCTGACCTGGGGATGGATCAGGCGCTGCCACTGCCACGACACCAAATGCCAGCGGCTTCGCCTGGCTCGCTCCAAGGTGGGCCAAGAAAGGGGACAGAAAAACCTTCCCAAAAAAACCCCATGCCAATCAATTGCTCCAGTCTCTCGCGTTCGCCAGGCCGTTCCCATCTGGACAGAGGGAATCCGTAAGAGAGGAGCTGAGAGCGCCAGCTCAGAACCCCCATCTCTCTGCTTTTAAAGGGAAAACCAGCCCCCTGCCCCACGCACCCAGGCGATGGCGTTGCAAGGAGCTTCTCCACTGCCGGTTCCCGGCTTGTTGGGCTGCCAGCTCCTAAACACGCTCCCGCGGCCAAGAGCAGCCCCTTGCACATTCAAAAGCCCGGCCGTTGAGCTGACGAGCTCGCTAAAGTATTTACTGAATAGATCAATAAGAGCAGGGAACGAGACGTGCGCAGCTTGGAAAAAAGCGGCTGGCAGGGGAGGCTGGACAGACAGACAGACAGACAGACAGCCCCATCGCTGGGTAAACATTTTCCCAGTGCAGCCAGACCGGCCGCGGCCAAACTCCGCAGCGGGGCTGTCGCGGCTCCAGGAGAAGCAGCCCCAGTTATGCAAGAGTGGGAGCGCTGGGCGAGGCCGGGCTGTCACGGCTGTCCCCGGGGAGCGGGGGGACCCCGGCCCCCCGGGACCCCCGGCCCGGGCTCCCG
>WEKW01023999.1:8225-18335 GCA_013389905.1 Sula dactylatra
GGGGGGGGAAGAGCCACAGGGACCTGAATGTCAAAAGGCCACTTGACTTTACCTGCAGGAATAAACAAAAGAAATCCTGTCAAAAAAATTCCTAACCAAACCCCAGAAAATATAAAAACCTAGGAAGCTCAGAAAGACAGGACATTGTACCATGCAGCAACCAAGGCTGCCTGACAGATGAAGCCGCGAGGACAAAAGGTCTGCCAGAAAAGCAGCTCCAGACCCTTGAGCCCAATTCCCTACAAAGCCCCTTAGGGAATTATCATGGCAGTCAGCCGATGGAAAAACCATAACAGTGTGACACGGTGACTCAGAGAACTAAAATGGACACCTTATGACTACAGAAACTGGTGCCAAAAAAACACAATAGCTTAACAAGAACAAGAGAACGTAACTGTCACCACTGATACTGGAGCAAACCTCATTGGACTCTTAANCTGACAGATGAAGCCGCGAGGACAAAAGGTCTGCCAGAAAAGCAGCTCCAGACCCTTGAGCCCAATTCCCTACAAAGCCCCTTAGGGAATTATCATGGCAGTCAGCCGATGGAAAAACCATAACAGTGTGACACGGTGACTCAGAGAACTAAAATGGACACCTTATGACTACAGAAACTGGTGCCAAAAAAATACAATAGCTTAACAAGAACAAGAGAACGTAACTGTCACCACTGATACTGGAGCAAACCTCATTGGACTCTTAAGGGAAAAAGCAAAAAAGTAATCACAGAAAAAGTTTGTGCACCTGGGACTGCAATAAAAAGCAGACCCTTGGCTGGAGATTTTTATGAGCACAAATAATACGCATCCACTTCTACAAAAAGTTCCAGGGAAGACCGTGACACAAGCCTGTGCTGGGAATAAGCGACTAGTGAAAGCATCTAGTAACAAGGACTGTGACATCCGGATGGACTGTGAAGGGATGGATGCAAAAATTAAGTCAGGGAATGAAGTAAGTAAAAGGCACAGAGGGGCGGAGACCTCAGTTCTGGAGCCTATATTTTAATGTACCTTAATGTACCTAATGCGTTCTGAGATGAGACTTGTCTAGGATTCAGCCCCACGTGTTGCGATGCGGAGGCCCGGACAGTTTACACTACGTCTCTTGTGACTTTGTCATGATGTCGCATCAGCTGCAGAGAGGCTAAAATGGAACAGACCTCATCGACACGCAAATCCAATGGCAAAACCTGTCTGAGAAGGGCTGATGAACCCACCTCTCTTTCCCAACCATGCCCTGGTCCCCAAATGTTAGAAACACCTTCTCTTCTCCTGAACTGTCAGGGTGATGAAGAAACTTAGCTAGCATTGTATTAGGCCAAGATGTTCTTCATAGATGTTAAGCTAATAATTAAAGGACACAATTTTCTCTGATTAGAAGAGCAAACATTCAATATCCTTGGAGAAGGACTGAGGAAACTCCTGCCTCAGCTGGGTGATGAAGTACAAAGTCAGTATCCTTTAACCAAGGACATCCCAGGGCAATTAGACCTTAAGGAAAACAACTAATTAGGTTGTTTTATGTATGTTGCCAACTTGATAAGAACTAAGTGTCCTTTAGGTGAACTATCCTCATAATAATACTAGAAAACACACTCATAGGCCAGAAAGCCCTCTACTCAAATAAGCCCCTTATTCTCTGTGCGTGCATAATACATTTAAAGGGCTGTACCTTTAAGATGAAGTGAGAAAGAAACTAAGCAATGACTTGCTAGAGGGGTATGAATATTACATGCACTAACACATTTACTGCAATTCTGAACTGGTGTGCCTGATTTGTGGGAAACCATCGAGCACCCAGGCTTGCATAACCCTGAAATAAATAAGCAATGTCTCTCCTGAGCGTGCCATTATTGACTCATTGCGCACCGGGCGACAAATGTGCTTTTCTGACAACAAGGGAAGGAACCCCACTCCTTCCCGACAGCTCCTGCCCTGCATTTGCACCCCTGAAGCCCCTTCGTCAGCTGCTCCTTGGGACCTGCTCTTCTGAGCTGTGCCCTGCGTTCTGCGAGCACCTCCGATCTTTTGTCCTCCCACAGACTCCAAGCTCTGCTACAGGCCCACAGAATAAGTGAAGTCCAGATGCTTATAACCTACGAGGGGCCTGCTGCAAGCTGCAAAGGTTCTAGGCACAACACGGTACTCTGTGGGTGACTGGGAAAGGCCAAGAGCCATTACGTACCCTGAAAGACACTATGCCTTACGTCCCTACTGCTTTCTCGAGACATGCTGAGACTCCATATACAGATGCATATAATGTGCTCACCCTAACCCCTGCCAGATCTCACCATCAGTCCTACTAAGAGATAATGTCAACAACTTGCACAGTATACAGTAGAACTGGTGAAAAAACCAAGGTTCCATCTTCAATAAAGTCAGGAATTCCAGAAAAACACAACGCACTCAGGAAAAAAAAAAAAAGAACCAAACCAAGACAGCTTACTATTAAGCCATCTTGCCACCCCTGAACACCCACTACAAAGTTACTGACCGGAAAAAAACCAAACCTGCATACAAGCGTACTTTCTACTATACATGCTGCTGAGCTTTGACTGCTCCCGAAACCCTTACCTCAGACAGAAACCTCCATGTCTCTAAATTTCAAAACGCACCTACCCAAATAGCTCAGACAGCTCAAAAGATACAACCGACTCAAGGCAGAGCGGCCCGTTCGCCCCAAAGCAGCACCGGAGCAGAGCAGCCCGTCGCGCAGGCTCTGCTGCTCACGCACCCAGGCTTGCCCGCGGCCCTGGGAACGGGCGGCCGAGCCTTCCGCGGGGTAACGGCGGCCGGAGGAGCCGTGGCGGGGACTTCGCTCGTCTGCCTCGAGTTACAGCGTTCGAAGCACTGAACAGAGACAGCGATCCTTACTGGAAATGACAATACCTGCTCTTTTACGACAGCGACATCTATTGCATCAGCAATGTGAGGCCGGGTAGGGAATTATTTTTTCTGGGACATGCATAGAAAAAGATAGATGTCATACTAAGCTTTGTAGGAAAGCAGCTCGTTAAATGCAACAACAGCATTTTTATAAAAAATTATGTGCCTTAGTTTCCTATTAAAATACCCCCAAAATTCTATGGGATGACACTTCATTTCTTGCAAGACCACCTATGCTACCTAACTTCTACCAGAGCTTTGTTCTGGATAGGGCTGAATGACAAAGCAGAATTAGATCCCCTAAGAATTCCTTGTCAAAAATGTTTCTTGTTACAAAGTAAGTTATTTACTGTAAATCACCAACGATTCAGAGCCACCTCAACAGTCCCTCTGGCTGACCCCCTTAACATAACTAGCTGAGTCCCGAAGGACAGAAAACACGAAGAAACGTAGAAATACAGGAAATGTATCAGAAGCTGAATGAAGCAGCTGAATTAACACCTAAGTAACTAGAACAAAAATAAATTGCAAAACACAACAAAAAAACACTCTGGGAGACGTGTCGGTAAAAATAGATGAAGGCTATCGCCTTCTCTGAAAAACTCAAGAGGAGATCTGAACCAGTGATAGACAACATTGGGGTATCAGACACCAAACAGAAACATAGTTTAAGAGAGAAAAACAGACTGCTGTGGAGCACAAAGATGGCTTTGGCGAAGGTTCTGACAGAACGAGTCATCATCACAAGGATTAGAGAGGTCCCGGCAGGGGCCAGCAGGGGAAATGCTACCATCAGCAAGAGGCAGGCAGGGGAAATGCTGTTGGCAGGGGAAATGCTGCTGGCAGGCACACGACGGCGTGGGAAATACTGCCGGCAGGAAGGTGCAGGCAGAGGAAAAGCAGGCGCACGCTGGCAGGGGAAATGGCGCCGGCAGGCAAACGTTGGCAGGGGAAATGCTACCACAGGCATGTGTCAATGGGGTAAATGCCACTGGCAGGCAGGCAGGCACCGGTAGGGGAAATGCCGCCAGCAGGCCAGTACCAGCAGGGGAAATGCTGCAGGCAGGGGAAAAGCTGCTAGTAGTCAGGGGCACAACAGGGAAATGACACCGGCAGGCAGGGGCAGGAAGGGGAAGTGCTGCCAGTAGGCAGGGACCAGCAGGGGAATTACTGCTGTCAGGCAGGGACAGGTAGGGGAAATGTTGCTGGCAGGCAGAGATCTGCAGGGTAAATGCCGCTGCTAGGCAGGTGCTGGCATGGGAAATGCCATCAGCAGGCAGGGGGTGGCAGTAGAAATAGCATTGACATGCAGGCCCTGGCAGGGGAAATGCTTCCAGCAGGCAGGGGCTAGCAGGGGAAATGCCACCAAGTAGGCAGAGGCACACTGGGGAAACGACACCAGCAAGCAGGCACCAGCAGGGGAAATGCCACCAGCATGTAGAGGCTGCATGGGGAAATGCTGCCAACAGGGAGGGGCCAGCAGGGGAAATGCCACTATCAGCAAGGGGCAGGCAGGTGCTGGAAGGGGAAAGGCAACCGGCACGCAGGGGCCAGCAGCGGAAATGCAGCGGGCAGGCAGGGGACGACAGGGGAAACGCCACCAGAAGGCAGTGAAAGCAGATGAAATGCCACTGGCAGGCAGGGGAAATGCTGCCGTCGGGCAGGCACAGGTGGGGGCAATGCCGCCACAAGCAGGCACCAGCAGGGGAAGTCCCCCTGGCACGCAGGGCCCGGCAGAGGAAGTGCTGCCAGCATGCAGGGCCTGCCCTAGGAAGTGCAGATAGCAGGCAGGGCTCAGCATAGGAAATGCCACCACCCGGCATGGGAAATACCGCCAGCGAGCAGGGCGTGGAAGGGTAAATGCCGCCAGAAGGTAGGGAAAGCAGAGGAAATGCTGGCTGCAGGGGTGGGCCGGAAGGGGAAATGCTGCCAAAAGGCAGGGAAAGCAGGGAAAATGCTGCCGGCAGGCAGGGGAAATGCCGCTAGCAGGCAACAGCCGTCGGGGGAAATACTGCCCGTGGGCAGGGCACGAGAGGGGAAATGCTGCTGGCAGGGAGGTGCTGGCAGGGGAAATGTCACCGGCAGGCAGGGGCCACAGTGGAATTGCTAGACAGATATAGAAGCAGCAGCAGCAGTAGTTTTGGATGAGTGTTTTGCAGATAATTCTCCAACGATCATGAAGATTCTAAGTCTACAAAGCTCTCCCCATTAAATAGCAAGCATGTCTGATATCATTTCTGTAGTTGGTATTCCTGAGTATCTAATAGTTACTTTTCAGTTCTTTATTTCACATTTTCACTCAAAAGACTCTTAGATAAAGAAGATGAAACATCATTGATAAAAGATCAATTTATCATAACAATCTTACCACAAAAAACATAATTTCACTTACATTTTGAGAGGTTTCACAGCATCGCACAGCTGAATGTAACAACTGACACATTTTAATACATACAGACAGAATTCATCAGCTCAAGATTATGCTGGATTTTTTTTAGAACCACTTTTTCTTCTTGCTTATCTACCTACTGAGCTTTTTCACAGCTGTCTTTACCCAGGGGAACAATATTAATACCAAAGTAGTATCAAAAAGCAGCTATCTTGAAGCAGCAGTGAGTATTTTCTAGACAATAAAGTCACTCTTCTTCTCCCTCCTTTCTTTGCAGTATTTCCTCCTGAAAGCATGGGAATGCACTTGCTTGCTCATCACTCTTGCTACCCTAAATGACTGAGATAGCTTTGCTCTTCTGCACCAGCAGTTCTGCTCATGAACACAAACTGAATTTCCTTTTTTAGGCAGCAAGGATGCAGACTTTCTTGCTCTTCTCCCTCCCTCTGCCTTGCCTCCCCTCCCCCTCCTACAGTCTTTGCTGTGCCCTCATCTTACCTTCAACAGAAGAAGAAATCCATGCTGCAATTTTTTTCCTCATTAGCAGCTCTATGGCAACAGCAGCTCTGAGGCAGCAGTCCTTTATGGTTCTCACTTTTCTCTCTTTGCTTCTGCATAAAGATACACAGCTTCTTTGCCCATTAAATTGGCAAGGACAATGCTGATGTGATGTAAATTAACAAACACAATTCCAATGTGATTTCAGAAAAAAAAAATGTGCTCCTGGGGGTACAAAGTTGTATGCCCAGAATAGCTGAATGTTAGCAATGCAAATGAATAATAGTAAAGGAAATCCTCTTGTGTAATAAACTGCAAAATCATCTTTGTGATAACTCAGTGTTCTTGGACAGAAATGTGAAAAAAAGAAAACTCTGAGCTTAAGATACACAAAATATCATGTCCAAAAGAAATCCTGAAACTCTAAGTATCTTGTCATTGTTTGACTGAGGCTTTTTTTGTTATTAACACATAAATTTATTCCGCAGTTTGTTTGTTAAATTCTCGCTGAAATAAAAGGAATAAAGTCATACAAGATTTTGTCGTCTTGTAACCCATGGAAAATGTATATCAGGATATATTTAGAAATGGTAACACAAGCTACAGAGGACAAAAGAGCAAGCAAAGTAAAAATACCAGTAACTGGGTGGTTACCAAATACTATAGTATCAGCCTGCTTAGAAATTAGGAATTTCCCGACTTTGCTACTTTTAAATTAATCAGAAGAATGAGCTACAAATACATGTTGAATAAGGTAGCAAATAAACAACTCCTTAAGACTCAGAAACAATTATTACCAGAAGCTCTCATATTAAAGTACCTAGCACAAGATAAAACTACTTTGAACAGAGGCACATATATTTTCCTTATTTATTTACTGCAAAAAAAAATGCCGGTAAATTATAATCTAATCACTTTCAATACATGCATGAAATACATGAATCAATATATGTCTGTAATTCAGCATGAACTCTCATTTCTGTCCCCTGCTGTGTAAAGAACAAAGGTTTCTGGCCACTGACAATTGCTGTGACGTGACATGTTAAAGTGCATGCCCTGGATTAGCACAAGCAATGCCACAGTTACTCCTAGCTAAAACAATGTGATCACCGGCATCCTGTCTGGGCTCGCATCAGTGGATGTTCACGCTTGCTTGCACCAGTGGACTCGAGGAAAACATGGGCAGCTGTTCCTGGGTGCAACCTGAGAGAAAAAGAATTAATTCCCTACTATCCAGCACCTTATATGTTCATTTTTGTCTCGTCTGGCAGTATTCAATTAGCATATAAAGTAATACAAAATAGCATTCTGGGATGGGTTAAAGCACAAACAGTTGGTATTAAGGACTGGCCTACAGAGGCTTCGTAACACTAAAAAGAAACCACAAACAACAGAGCAGAACAGATACAAGGCAGTTTCTTAGCAGCAGCTTCAGTTTCATGGGCACACGTTTCAGACCCAATCACGACAATAGCATGCATCTGTAACACTGTTAAAGAGAAAAGCCTTACGATATTTACATTTTTCATCTAAAAAATCTCAGAAGGATTAACAAAACAAACAAAATGATTAAACAAGTCACAATGTTTTTCTTGATTAATTTTTTTAACTTTTATCCAGTTAGAACCTCAGCCTCCCACCCAGAACTGACTGCTTTGCAGCCTGAAGCAAAGCACATAAAGCAATCAGTCCCAGCCTTAAACAGCTTACAATCCGAGACATCCTTCCAAGACAGGAGATTATAATTCCCATTTTACAGGCAGGCAAAACAAGGGCACAAATCTTGAAACTACTCATCTATAATTCCATATTAAGCCAGTATCAGGGACAGAAACAAAACTCAGGGAATCTGAGCTGTAGTTACCTGCAGAACTAAATGGACTCGGTTTTCTTACAAAAAGTAAAGCTCAGTAGAAAACTGTCAGTTTGTAGAAATTAAGATCTACCTTGAGGCAATACTTCTGACTACATAGGTCATATTTTATTTAGGTCAATACATTTTATTAATGACAAAGTATTTATCTTTATTGTTAACATTTACATGTTGTAACAAGCTCTATAAACTGCAAAATACTGTTTGGGAGGTTAAAAAGCTCTGCTAGAGGCGGAAGAGACTTCAGTTAACACAGAAGCTGAATATGGACAGAAAGAGCTTCTGTTAAAGAACAGTGAAGTAATGACATCTATGATACCTTACTCTTGCTGTTCAGGGATGTTCATGTTTTAAGTATTCTCACAGTAAAGGCCTGTAAGACACTCATACCAAAGCTTTCTGTGCAATGCTGTATCAGTTGATAAAACCTAGCCATTTTGTCATTGCTAATCTGAGATGGGCCCTCATAACTCATAGCATTGTACATAAATTCTGAAAAGCACATTGTGCTTGCTCTGATGTCTAAAAATGCAATTTGGATGGGGAAGAACAGAGTCATATGACTTGATCTCATCAGTCAGGAAAAAGGGGGTCTATGAAGGTAAGCATATCTACAACACACGTTAGAGATGATTTTTTTTTTTTTAACACAAATTCTGGTCCTCTGTGTGTATATATATATTTTTATATATATGTGTGCGTGTATACACACACACACAGAAACACCCCTGTAACATCAAAGCACTGCTTGGCCTTTTTGGTGTTTTCATCTTGGCTTGGTTCACATGCATTAGTTCCTCCTACTAAGAACATAACACTCAACATCTTTATCAATGAGGAAAGGTATTAAAAATTAGATACAGTATATAGGTCTGCCTGTAGTGCCTGTTCCAAAAATTAAACAACTGAAATCAGCTTAGCAATTAAAAACCTCAAGCATCATCAGTGGATTCCAAATTGAATAACCATGAGAATAAATAACTTACATAGATGATTAACCAATCTCAGAAGGAAAAACATTTTCTTCAAAAGAATGCATAGGCTCATATTCACCTTTCTCTCAGAAGTGGAAAAAATGTTCTTTGCAGACTGTCTCACAGAAATATATGGCATGCACTATTTCACGGTAGTGTAGAAGTCTTCCAATTGACTTAGAAAATAAGTGTAACCACAGTACTCTGTCAGGATGTTATTGGCAACTGCCACCTGCTCAATCTCTCTAGCTTTCTTTACTTTTGTAATAGAAAGGACAAACTCTACCCTGAAAGTACGCATGTAGTTTCTATCACAGATTTCTAAGCCTCCTACCATTACTGATCTCCACATTTTTCAAACATTTGCCAATACGTAACCTCTGAGGCAAACACTATCATCCCCGCTTTATAGAGGAGAAAACTGAAGTGTGGAAGGAGCTTTCATTCCAATAAAAGTCAATCACAAGTCTCTAATAAATATCACGTGTTCAATGTTACTGCTAAAATTACATGTCTGTGGTCACACTGGGGGCCTTTAACACAACAGAGAACATAGTTAAGCTGACTCCATGTCCTGGGCCTGACTACAAGCCTTAAACACTGCAAGAAAGAATCTTATCGCTCAATCAAGGAGAACATTCAAGACCTAAAACCAGGACTATCAAGTTTTATAGCATGCAGAGGATTGAATGACTAAGAAAATCATGGACAGAAAAGTATATTTCTGTTTCAAGTATTTCAGTTGGGATTTTATTATGCCAAAATTCTTGTTACCAGAATAGTTACTAAAATCACAGGACCACCATAAGTGATCCTATATAATAGTTTTCTTACTTTATACTACTTTAAACAGTAATTTACATACTTCCTCTAAGAAAGGAAATACTCATTTTCTGAAACTGACACTAGTTTTTCATTAGTAATGCTAACTAAACTAAATGGGAAATGGTTGACAAGTTCAAAGGCCACTGGGTGAAACTATAAGTTTCTATTATAAAAATAAGAAGTACTTAACTTCCCTCAGTTCTTTAAATTTTTGACCCTCTGAGACAGGGCTGAGAATCCCAGGTTCCTCTGAGGCCCCAGAACATTTCTGCCACTTACTTTCAGCAGCAGGTTACAAGAACTTTACCGCTGCATAAAAGAGAAACCATCTTTCCTAAAAATTCGTAGACAACTTCATTATTCCAGAATAAGAAATATGCAACGCATAACTTAGAGACCTCTGAAGGCATTAAGGTCACTACAAGTCTGAATTTAAGCTCCAAACTCTAAGAGGGAATGGATTAATGGATGAATAACCTGCAATAGGGAATTCACACACCTTTGCTGTTTCTTTAAAAAACAACAAGTAAATTCATCTTACACAGTTTAACAACATATCATCAAGGGAAAAAAAGTCTTACTGGGAGTGAGAGAACTCAGGCTAAGAAACAAAACTATGCAAAACTGAAGCAGGAACCGGACACTTGTGCCTGAAGCAATTAGGGA
>WEKW01023999.1:23591-43870 GCA_013389905.1 Sula dactylatra
TCCCCGCAGCTGCGGGCCCGGCGCGCGGAGCCCCGCCCCAGACGTGCCTTCCGTGAGGGGGGCGCTGTGCGCTGGGACGCGCGGGCCCGGTGTTGCCGGCTAGTTTTTTCCAATAGGCAAGGCTGTTTACCCGGGATTGAGCCACGCTTTTCTGGTGCATTTTTCTTTGCTGCGGGCCTCGCTGTGGCTCGAAGGCGTGGATGAACTTGTGTCACGCTGAGAGTCGAGGACTTGGGTTAGCGGTGCCAAAGCCAGTGGGGAGAGGGTAGGAGATCCTCCACTGGCAAAATATGAGAGCACCTGCTAGATCTGTCGCGGGCACCACATACGGCTTTTGGCAGCCAGAGCGTCGGATCGCTTCTGCGTGTTGCTGTTGTGCTAACAGCTTGTTCTGTTTGGTGACAGAGACCATGGCGGCCCGGAGGGAATGGACCCCGATGGTGTCATTGAGGTGAGCATATGTGAACTGACTTGAGAATTTAATCGCTGATGGAGATAAGTGTTGGATTTAATATTTTCTTTTTTTTTCTTCATTACAGAGCAATTGGAATGAGATTGTTGACAATTTTGATGATATGAATTTAAAAGAATCCCTTCTAAGGGGCATTTATGCTTATGGTTTTGAGAAGCCTTCAGCTATTCAGCAGAGAGCTATTATTCCATGCATCAAAGGTATGCAGGTGATTCATTTGTTGATATCAACATTGGGTAATTACGAAAGCATTGTAAAACGTATATGCTGTTTTATTAGTGTGTGGTGATAACTGCTTTTAATCCTTATTGAACAAGTGATGTGATGGTACACCATCTTTCGGGACTGACCTGAAATGGAGAGAACGCTTAATACTGATCACTTATTTCAAAGGGAATAAAATAAGATTTAAATATGAATGACCTGTGTGGGAGCAGTAAATGTGTATCCTACTTTTTTTAGGGTATGATGTGATTGCTCAAGCTCAGTCAGGTACTGGCAAGACAGCCACATTTGCTATTTCCATCCTGCAGCAGTTGGAGATTGATCTCAAGGAGACCCAAGCACTAGTATTGGCCCCTACCAGAGAACTGGCTCAACAGGTATTGATAGTGTAGTTAAAAAAAAAAAAAAGCTGCTTGTGCGTTGCATAGGTTTCAGGTTTCACAACTGAGACAATAAACAGACTTCTTAAGGGGCTGTAACTAATATCCATTCAGAACCCTTTTTGTGTTGAGTAATGGGGAATATAAACTGGCTTCTGTCCCACAAGTTCTCTGCCTGCTTGAAAAGTTGAGCTGATGCACGTGGAGGGTGTGCTGGGGCAGGGTTGCAGGAGCCAGCTGCTATGCTGTGTATAGTTCTGAGGGAGCATCTTCAGCAGAGAAACAAAATACAAGATATGTTATTAAAGCACAGTGTTCTGAGTGGAAACAAAAATGTACTTTTTGGAAGCTATTTGAACTTGCATGCAGTTGTGCAACATGAAAACTGCAGTGCGCATGTGGTCACTTCATTGGTTTTGTATTCTTGTGATGTTTTCCTTACTGTTTTTGCATGTTCAAGGGTTGGTATTCTGTTTTACTAAGTGGGGGTGTTTAACAACTTAAAGGATGCTTAATTTTTAGGATTAATATATATCAGCAAAGTGTGGGGTCTTAAATGTTGGAACAGAACTCGAGTAGAAAAAAAGATTATGTACAACTTCCTGTTTTTTCACCTAGACTATACTGAAATGTGAGTGCTATAGTGAAGATTCTCCTTGAAGCTAAAACTAAACAAATCAGGCAGGAAGAAATTATTTTTTTAAAAAAAAGGCAGATCAGTGGAACAGGGACCTCTGAACAGAATGTTTAGCCTTACTAAATGTTTAGCCTACTCTGAAGATATTGGTGAGGTGAGACTTGTTTTGATGCCGGGCATATAGCAGTGCACTTGTACAGTCTTTTATGAATTTCCTGCAAGTGCTTAACATGCAGGCCTTAGCAGTTCAAAACTTGAGTTCACTTCTGGAGGCCCTGCTTTTTAACTTAATAATAGCAGATGCATGGTGGTCACTTTAACTAGTTCAACCAGTAAAGACAAAAATTTAAGTGCCTTCCTGACTTACGCTTTCTAGTGAACAACTTCAAAACAAGCAGTTGGGCAAAATCATCAGCAGCTGTCCTTTCTAACCATTAGAGCTGCATAATCCTCGTTTGCTCTGTTAGCTTCAAAAGTCCATAATCACCAATGATAACAGGGCTTAATCTTTAATGTACCAGGAGCTACTGCTAATTGCAGGTTTTATTTTAGATTCAAAAGGTAATTCTGGCCCTTGGAGACTACATGGGAGCAACATGCCATGCTTGTATTGGTGGTACAAATGTACGCAATGAAATGCAAAAACTTCAGGCTGAGGCTCCGCACATTGTGGTCGGAACTCCGGGGCGTGTGTTTGATATGTTAAACAGACGCTACCTTTGTAAGTACGAATTTAATTTTCCTCTTGAAAATCGGTAATCTCCAATATAAATTTTACACCCAATAAGCGTTAGATAATGCATTTGCTGTTATTGTAGAGAAAGCTTAATCCTAAAGGAGAGTGACAGTAATAAAACTATTCCGTGTGTTTCTGAAACTTCGAGATACTTCTTTCTTTTTTAATAGCACCTAAATGGATCAAAATGTTTGTTCTGGATGAAGCTGATGAAATGTTGAGCCGTGGATTTAAGGATCAAATTTATGAGATCTTTCAAAAACTAAGCACAAACATCCAGGTAAAAAACCTTTTGCATGGTTAAATTGATGGATGCAGGTTTGGTTAGAGTGTAGCTGAGGAGTGCTGAATTGTTTAAATCAAAGCTGGTGTCCTTGGCATGTATTAACAAAGAGTAATGCATTCTAGGTTGTATTGCTATCAGCTACAATGCCAATGGATGTGTTGGAAGTGACCAAAAAGTTCATGAGAGATCCCATACGTATTTTAGTGAAGAAGGAAGAACTCACTCTGGAGGGTATCAAGCAATTCTACATTAATGTTGAAAGAGAGGTTGGTATTAGTTGTGCTTGCTCTGGCTGGATGAGTTAAGTTCTCCTACCTTCTTGTTAAAGCACTGTGCTAAAATTATAGAAACCAAGGCTGAGCTTTGGTTTCTGTAATAATGCTAGCAGAGTACACGCAAGAAGAAGAAGAACTATGCACTGGATCAAAAACGACTAGGGTGGACCTCTTTCTTAATGTCCCATGTCCTCTGTCTTCAGATCTGGTGCAACAGTTGTTGCAGAAACTTTGATGTCTTGTGCCTTTCAGGTCATATTGAATATAACTACACACTACAGCATGCTTAATTGGTTGTTGCTTTTGAGTTTTATTCCTTGTTTAGGATTCTTGTTATGTACTGAACTAGTGGCACGATGCATTTCCTGATCTCCTTTGTTCTGTTCAGGAGTGGAAGCTGGATACTCTCTGTGATTTGTATGAGACGCTGACCATTACACAGGCTGTTATTTTCCTGAATACGAGGAGAAAAGTAGACTGGCTTACAGAGAAAATGCATGCCAGAGACTTCACAGTCTCAGCTCTGGTAAGAATTGATACTTTAGTATAACTGAAATGCCATGTATATATTGAAAAACAAATCATAACTACATTTGAGTGAAAAGCAGGAAAGTTATAATATAGCTGTGCAGTGCTGTATTATCGTTCCCCCTGCTTAAAGAAAAATGCTTCCTTCTATCTTTACCTGCTTTGTTCCTGTGGCAGGTAGGGACGCTGGGTTTCATACATCACTTTGTTTTTTCTAAAGGATATTTCAGTCTGGAGTATTGGAACTGTAGTAATTGCAACTTTTCTAACTCTACAGCATGGCGACATGGACCAGAAGGAGCGGGATGTTATCATGAGGGAGTTTAGGTCAGGATCAAGCCGTGTCCTGATCACCACTGACTTGCTGGTGAGTATCATCTTAACACCGAACACGTTTCTGTTGAAATCCGGTGCCAAAAGCTTCATAATTCGGTGACGGTTCTTGTAGCCTGAACTGTTTGGAGCTTCTTGGAAGAGTAAAGACTATGCTCCACTATGGACTACACAGTTGTAGTTCATAACTAACCTTGTGGTCGACAAAAGCATGGGATAAATAATTTAATCTAAAGTCTGTGAGTTGCATTAAAGACTCTATTGTATTTTTCAGGCTCGTGGCATTGATGTGCAGCAAGTTTCATTGGTTATAAATTATGATCTGCCGACCAATCGTGAAAACTACATTCACAGGTTAGTTGGCTCTATCCTCTAGTTGATGCGCTACACTGAGTGTCACGTTGTCTACAGAAATCTGCACAGAACCTCACCTGTTTTTCCCTTTAGACCTTAACGATAACAGGAGGTGTTACTCACACATTCATACAGCAACTGCTAAAAGCTAGCAGGAAATAAACTACTTGTGGTTTTGCTTTTAAAAAGCCGTTGACTGTCACAGCTATGGCTCTGAAATGAGGGAGGAGTGGAACTTACGGACATCAAAACAGCACTGGGATAACTTAGATCTGCGAGTTCAGTGATGGCTAATCAATCATACACTGCTGAGATCTGTGGAAATTGCCAGCTACTAAACTGGCTTGTCATGTAGATTGTGATTACAAAAGCCGTTACTGGCATAGCATCTTAACAATAGTGTTAACTTTGATCTGTAGGTCCTAGCTAATGTTCAGTTGTGGCTGCTGCTGCTCAGTAACTAGGCCTTCATAGTCCTGGCAAACCAGTTCTATAGGATTGCCTTCACTTCTGGAGGTCTAACTGTGTTCGTGTTTTGTGTGCCTTGTTTGCTCTTGGTGGCTCCTCTTACAGTGGGATTCTTACCTCTGGTGTGTGTCTTCTGGTAGCAATTTTGAGTTTTGTTTCCCTAGGTTTAGTTAAGTTCTTAGTGACTGTCCCTAAGCTAAGTAAACTGTGCTTCGTTACTTGATCTAAAAAAATGCGGGGCTCAATAGCAGCCGCAGTTGATGACACAAGATGGTGCTCAGAAATGGTGTTGACATAATTTAGGGTGTGGATTTGTAAGTGGCACAGTTTTGAATAAAGAGCAAGTTGTTATTTATATATCTCTTTTGTCGCAATTATTATCTTAAGTTTTGTACGCCATTTTTATGTATGTAGCTCTTGCTGACTAGGTGCTTTATTATGCAGTCTGCAGGAAGGTCGAACTGATGGTGGGTGCAACTGAACTGTACTGTGATGTGTTAGTGACTGACTTGGCCTTACACAAAAATGAAACCAAGTTTTCCCACTGGAAACAATTACAATGAATTAAAATTCTCAAGTTGTGTGCTGTTCATGCTACTGGATATAATTGGACTACCTTAGGAACAGTCTGATTTTTGAACAAAAGCTTATCTTTTGTATGCCATGTGCTTGGGATTGGATGTGTGTGGTGATGGGTGTGTTAGTTTAACAGGAGGTAGGACTTCATAACATAGTATCGACCATTAAATAAAGATCTTACTTCGCAGCCAAAAAGAGTAACCTTTTCTGCTCTGCTACCTAACTCTCCATGGACACTTCTTCTCTACTGAGTAGTTAACGTGTGTAAATGTGCTTGCTTTTTGTGCAGAATTGGCCGGGGTGGTCGTTTTGGCAGAAAAGGCGTGGCTATAAATTTTGTCACTGAAGAGGACAAGAGGATCCTGCGAGACATTGAGACTTTCTACAATACTACAGTGGAGGAGATGCCGATGAATGTGGCTGATCTCATTTAATCCCTGGGATGAGGTGGTTTTGAATGCAGTGCTCGCTGTTGCTGAATAGGCAATTCACAACGTGCATTGTTGCTTCTTTCTTTGGGGATATACTGAATCTTGTCTCAATGCTCATAACGGATCAGAAATACAGATTTTTGATAAGCGAAGCGACTTTTTGTCGTGAGCTCTTGTGGGGAGAGCCATTGGCTTTATCCACTTTAGGGTTAGACTGTTGGGGTTGGGTGGAAAGTCATGGGGTCTGTAAATTTTTTCTTTATTAGAAATTTATTTCCTAGTTCCATAGAAGTGGTTGTATTAGATGTTCTTTATCATTTAATAATTTACTTATGGACTAAAAGATATAAGTGCTGTATAAAGTCAGCCAATTATGTTAAACTAGCCTACCTTCCTTTATTGTATGTACTTACACTTCAGATTGAATTGGAAAGGCCTTTCAAAATCTAAACTTTTATAAGAGCATTAAAATGCATTTTTGTTTCATATGTATTTATTCAATAAAGTATTTAATTAGTGGTAAGTGTGATCTGGACCCTGTTGCTAAGCCCCAGCAAGCAAGCAATCATACTATTGTCTTAGTTAGGGTTAAACCCAGTAAAATTTGCCATATTGCACATGTCTTAATGAAGTTTGAATGTTCAATAAAATACTTCTATATTCACTTAAATTGTAAATAGTTGATTTTTGGTTAAGAGGGGTGCCTTCCTTATAGGGGAGGGTGATGGCAGCTGTGTCTGACCCATCTTAGGTTGGGAGCTCTTCAGTAAAGTATGGAAGGTAGAAGTGTCAGCTGCTGCAGTAGTTCCAGGCCTGTTTGATCACTTACTGAGCTTCCATGTGGTTCTCAGCTTTGTCAGTAGTTGAAGGGGCTCGTTTTGGACTAGTAAATGGTGAGTTTGATGTGCCAGAGGCTATCCCCATGGGTGATAGAGTAGGTGGCTCACTTAATCCATACTGACTCAAATTAAAAACCCCCTGCCTGCATCACTTATGCTTACTACTTGCCAGGCCTGCTTTTTTTTTTTTTTTTTTACTGCATTCAGGAAGGTGGGGCAGTACAGAGAATTCAACTTTAAAAGAGATTCCAAAGGGTGTTCAAAGTAGCGTCTATGAAAGGAAAGACTCCAGAGATGCTCAGCTACCACTGACAGCTGTATTCTTTAAAGCTGTTACCTATACATAAACTGGTGGGGTTTTTTTTGAGCAAGAATGGAATGGAGACACTCAAGAAAATATTAAAAAAAAAGTGAGGAGTAGGTCATGGGCCAGAGCATGGTGTAAAGGAGTTACATAAGTAACTTATGTAACTTGAGTGAAATGAAAGTGTTGCAATACGTTTACTAGAAAGGGATTTTTTTTTTTTACAGCACTTAATGTTGAAGGGTCCAATCCAAGATGGAGGCATGTGAGACATGTTCCTGCAGGAGCTGGGTTCATCCTGGAGCCTTGTGTTCAGTAAAGGTGACATTTTCTGCCAAGTTGCATTTTTAAAACCAAGCAACGTAGGCTAAAAGGAACAAGTCATCCTTCCTTTCTCTGCTTTCAGCACATGATGACTAACTATAGCATGTATATACTTTTTGATGCACTTATTTACCTTTCTCTGTGTAATCTACAACAGAACTACAAAGCAGGCCACCATTACTGGCCCCTCAGCAGCCAGAGATCTCTTTAACCTAGTGTAAAAAAAAAAAAAAAATATTCCACCATGAGCTTTTCCAGCTGCTGAGCAGTCCCTTTTATTGCAAAAGCCAGTGCAGAAGTACACAGGTCCCCATTCTCAGAACCTCAGCCACCCATGAAACAAAAAGCTGCTCTACACTGCTGCCAGCCACAGCTGGAGGAGTTGTTAAGTGTTCTCTGTTAGCTGCTGCATCACAAGGGCACAGAGACTCATTAACTGCAAGTATTCATCCGCACCATCTGCCAAGCATTTGTCCACTTCCTGCAAACAGAAAAGAGAAGGTTTAAAAACCCTGTTAAAATGGTGGTGCTCAAGACAGCTGTCTCTTGGGTTACAATGGAGAACACCAAGATGAAGTTTGCCAACTCTTTACTTAATTGGCAATGACTCCTCCACCAGTCACACATCACAGACCCATCATGCCAAATTGGGAAAAAAACCCCCAAACTTACTTCTCTGGCCTCCATCTGGCCAAGATGGACGTGACAGTTTATATACAGGAAGGGATGCACCATTTGCACTGCAGCTAACTGCTAGGAGCGTCACTCTGCTGGTCATCAACTCTGTCTATCTTCATTGAATTTAGCAAAACCTCCACCACAGCTGTCTTTTCTTCTTGGTCATAACTCAAATTAACTCTTTTTTTGAAAAGGCATATTTTACACACCTGAGCAAAAACTTGTATTTTGCCGTTCCCAGTTTAAGTGCTGACTTAAAATCTTGCCTTAATTTTCCCTCTCAGTTTCTATTAAAAAAACCCAAGAAACCCACAATCCCCTTGCTTGACAACATTAGAACAATATAATATGGCTAATAATTCACTTAACTGGATTTCCATTCCTTCTCATGAAATTTCTCAGAACAGAAATTTGGGTTCTACCAAGAAACATTCAGAACAAGAAATCAAAATAAATCATTATGTGTACTTCTTGGGAGAGAGAGTGAGTGAACAAAAATTAATCAGTGGAGATTAATGTGAGGTGGTGTTTTGGTTTGGGTGGGGTTTTTTTTTTTTGGTTTTTTCTTTTTTTAACTCAAGCTACGGACTTACAGCAAGTTTTTCGACTATGACAGATTTCTGTTTGTCACTGTAATCTTCGCTCTCAACAACAGTATCATGCAGCTGGTTTACAAGCTGAGCAACAGCATACCCTTCATTTACGAGATTCTGTGTCAGGGATAGAAGAAAACGGAAACAAGTCAGCAGCAGAAACACCAAAAACTGGAAAAACCAATCTGGAAAAATCTGTCTGAACTGAAAAACCATACTGAAATTTATCTTGGAACTACACATTTTAGACGACAAGTCAGTGTATATAGTCCAGCATCCTGCCTGACAGTGGCCCAAAGTGAGCACCTAGGAAAGACTAGGCGAGCAGGGCAGGCATATAGCAATAATTCTGCCTAAATATTCTTCCAGTTTCTGACAATTTACATCTTGGGCATTTTGTGAGCTAGAAACATCTTAAGCATTTAACAACCTCCACTGAACCTGTCCAATCTTATTCTAAAATTAGGAAAGCTTAGCATCCACAGCATCGTGTGGCACTTCCACATTTTAAAGTGCCACCAACTTCTTTGATTTATTTTCTTCCTCTGGTAGTTGCTAGACTCAGGCATACAGAGATCTGTAAGGCCAAAACTTCTTTACTGAATTAAAAACCATGGCAACTAAAGATAGCTTTTTTTTTTTTTTTTTTTTTTTGTTTAAAAAATCAGTAGTGCCCAATTACAAAACTGGCACATATTGAGAACAAAGTCCACAAAGCCATTTAGGCAGAGAGAAGTTTATGAAAACAGAAAAAGAGTTGGTGAGACCTTATTTTTCTGTACAGCAAAATATACACCCCTGCTTTAGAGAAGTATGCATTCAGGTCTTATGAGGAGCGGCTGAGGGAACTGGGGTTGTTTAGCCTGGAGAAGAGGAGGCTGAGGGGAGACATCGCTCTCTACAACTACCTGAAAGGAGGCAGTAGCGAGGTGGGTGTTGGTCTGTTGTCCCAAGTAACAAGTGATAGGACGAGAGGAAGTGGCCTCAAGTTGCGCCAGGGGAGGTTTAGATTGGATATTAGGAAAAATTTCTTTACTGAAAGAGTGGTCAGGCACTGGAACAGGCTGCCCAGAGAGGTGGTGGAGTCACCATCCCTGGGGATGTTCAAAAAGCGTGTAGATGTGGCACTTCAGGACATGGTTTAGGAGGCCTGGGGGTGTTGGGTTGGCGGTTGGACTTGATGATCTTAGAGGTCTTTTCCAACCTTAATGAGTCTATGATTCAAATTGTGTCAACTGTGTATTTAGCACTAGTATCTGAAACAAAACCCCCACCTACTCTAGAAACTGGAGGAGAGTTCCAAACTACTACAGTAGATTAGATCATGGTCTGATGAAAGACTATACCAACTCTAAGGATTGAGAAAACCCGTGTCGTCACCTCTTAAGATCAACATACATTACACATCATGATAAGTAAATGTGAAAGTGTAAGGCAGTGACATCTGCACAGATCCTGGCAAAACAATTGTAAGATTTGCTGAGGTTTACAGGAGAATAAATCCAGACTCAATACCAGAGGTCCTGCCAAAACTATCCAGTGAGGCTCAGCCAAGTAAAAAGCAGGAGGCTGGCCAATACTGGCTTTTTTCCTACAGGCATGGAACATTTCACTGGGAGAATGGTACCATGGTGTGCTCCCCTCTGTCAGGGACAATTTCTTGATTTAAAATCCAGTTCAACACTGTCTCAGCCTCCTTTAAACTCACAAGATTAGGAATTTCCCATTCTTCAAATAGAGCAAGAACCTTTTCTGTATTAAAGAAAATAAAGCCACCTCTATAAACCAGTAGCTTGTGCCTTCTCCAGCAAGATCTGTTTTAGTCACTGCAGTTCGTAAGACAAACTTACTCACTAGTGTGCTGTAAGATTAACATCTTTAGATTTACATCTAAAATATGAAATATTTTTAAACTGAAGACTTATTACAGCTTTATTCACATACTTCTCACCTAACACATATTCCATGTAATGGACAGGGTGACTAGTCCAGAGACTAGTCCAGTCCACTGAAGGCGCAGTTCTAAAGGCCTGAGCCAAGGAATTCCTACTCTGCCTAATTCTGCCTAACAGCTCCACATGTCATCAGTTTAACTCGGGAGAAAGCCAGGGAATCTTATTTGCAGCTTTGACGGTCTTTCCTCAGAAGGGAAAGATCAGAGTACTAACTGGTAGATGACGTGCTTCCTGAAACGTGCATCCCAACTGATGCAACCCATCCAAATGTTCTTTAGCTTCAGCCCAGCAACAAAGGATTCACAGGGCAGTGACCTAGAAAAATAGCCAGGCTAGAGCACTAAGAGGACTCTACCTTTGCCAGTGTTTCCAGTTTCTCAAATGAACCACTCCGGCAGACAGATAGCAGTTCATCAGTTGTTTCTTTAGGGATGACCTGTAAAAAGAAGTTACATTTCTTAATTTCAACTTTGTAAACTTAAAAATTGAAGTTGATGCTTACCATAACAGATACAAACTGTTTATGAAGGAGACCATTTTCACATTTCGTTCCTCTACACACCCAACCACTTTCACTTTCAAGCAAATATATGAGACAGACTAGCTAAATTTTAAGAGTGAGTGCTAGGCTGTAATATTTGTCCTATGCTGGTAATATTAAAAACTATATAATGATAGCGAATTGTCAAAGTCACCTTCATAAATCCAACACACAATCGCTTATTCAGGACACTAAGTGGAGGACCTTCTTCAACAATTAGATCAACCAATGCTTTCGGTACCATTCTACACCTAAGCAAAACAGCAAGTCAGTTTTCTCTCCAGTCATACACCAGGGACATACAAAAAAAAGCCCAATGCAATAAGATCAGACAATAAATCAGAAGAAAAAAAGTTGACAAATGCCATTATTTAGCTTTAAGCAGGAAAGCACTGCCCACACTCTCCACTTTACTCGTTATTCCTGTCAGTTGAGAGTCCGGACAGTTCGGTTTCAAAGCTTCTTTTATTAAACTTCTGTACCAAGGTCACTCCAGGGTCACAAAAGTTACGTACGACCAAGAACTTGGAAGTCTTTTTGAAGATGTAAAGTTGGGTTCCTTCAGTTTAAACAAGTATTACTCAATAATGGAATTATCATTACAGTCTACTTCTGCCAGGTTTCTTATAAATTGTTATTTACAGATATCTGTAAGTGAAATCCAGCTCTTTTCTACAGGTAGATACACAAAGCTGAACAACAAGTTGACTGAGAAAATGGTTTAAAACTGTTCTGTAAAACATGCACACAGTAGCAATTGCCTCTGGTTCCATCAGAATGAAAACCTTACCATTACCTATGATGGTAGCACCTTCAAGGGAAATGGGTTCATCATTAAAGCTGATTTATTTTTCACCTCCTCATCTCACATTTCTTGCTCTAGGGGGTAACTGTTTTGTTGCTATAGGAACACCTTCACACAGTTTTATTAAATGCATTTTCTCTCAGGTTTCTCCTGTCCCTGTCAGTATCGTCTACATCGTTCCAGAAGAAATCACTGCTGTTTTGTTAAAAACCAAAATCTACACAGATCCTTGAAGAGACACTTCACTGTGAACATCGCTGAAAATGAGCTGCTACTGAAAATCATTCCCCTGCAGTGTTTCCAAACTGTATTTTGCAGTGCTCTATACTTACATACATACACACACATATAAACACACACACACACACATATATATATATATAAAAGCACCAAAAAGACGTTCTAGTCTACTGTCCCAGAAAAGGCAATGTATTTTGCATTCATGGGCAGAATATTTCAACTTCAGTTTGAATTATAAGACTATTTTACAGTTTTCCTTGACATACAGAATAAGTTACTAGAAACTTCCTATGTAGTAAGCGTACAGAATCAGGCAGTCTAAAATTCTGGTGGATAGTGTATCGGTACCATAATGCAATACTAATGGGTACAGAACAATTTTTTTTAATCAAACTTCAAGCAAAGGTAGATACAGGTAGGAAGTACACAAATGCTTTTCAGCCTAATTACAGGAGAAATTGTAAAGCATAGCTTACCCCAGCAATTTCAGTGACTATGTCCTCTGTGATCTCTTTCCCGCCTATTAGGCGAGTGGCACTTTGAAGAAAAGTAATTGCTTTTCTTAAGTCTCCTTCTGACACTTTCACAAGGTAAGATACTGCCTGAAAAATAACATCAGAAAATGCCAAGTTATATGCTCACTGTTAATTAAAATCCAGTACACTTTCTCAGCTCATTGATTTTAAAACATCAAGTAGTGCCTAAAGCAGATTGTCACAGACAGGCACAATACACAAGTTACAAAGCAACCTCTCTACTAATATTTCAATTCAATTCAATTCAATTCAGTTCAATTATTTGCAGTTTCAGAATGAAGCATGGTCTAATGCAAGTATACTCAGCACAAAACAAAAAGCCCTACAGATTTGCTTCAATTTTCTCTGGTGGACATTTCTCTGGTTTTAGGAAGACTAAAATTCATCCATCTATGGAAGGAGAATAATACCTAAATGAATTTATATATTGTATTTAATACAATTGAGCAGTCTGGAAAAGTATGCTGACTTAGCACCTTTCACAGTTATGCACTGGATTAAGCAATAAAATTACATGGCAACCTTGAAGTTACCTCACTACTGATTTTCACATGTTCCTTCTCAGAAACGTCCAATAGCCTCTGCTGTTGGATTTTGTCTGACAAAGGCTTGAAGCGGAATTTGGAGCATCGAGATGTTAAAGGTTCAATTATTCTGAAAGAAAGAAAGGTAAGTGCTTGGTAAATAAACGCATGGGTGAAGTTCATGCAGACAAAGCTATGAAGGCAGAAAAGGGCAGCATAACCTTAAAACTGTGACACTGCAAAAAATAAAATTTGATACCTAAACATTGTCTTCAGTCTTGTATTCACACAGTTAAATCTCTCTTAACTATGAAAACTAGATATCAATCTCTCAGTGAAGAAGAAAATAAAGGAATGAAAAAAAAAAAATGTACAGAATAGGAAGAGCAACAAGTCCAAATAACTGTCGTGGTTTAGCCCCAGTCGGCAACTGAGCACCACCCAGCCGCTCGCTCACTGCCCCCACCCCAGTGGGAAGGGGGAGAGAATCGGAAGGGCCAAAGTAAGAAAACTCTTGGGTTGAGAGAATAACAGTCTAATCATTAAAATAAAACAGTAATAGTAATAATAATATAATGGAAAGGAAAATAACGAGAGAGAGGGGAGAAACCTTGGGAGGGGGCGAAAAAAAACCAAACAACAAGTGATGCAACCGCTCACCACCTGCCTACCAACACCACTGGTCCCTGAGCCGCGATCGCTGCTTCCCCCGGCCAACTCCCCCCAGTTAGTATACTGGGCATGACATCATATGGTATGGAATATCCCTTTGGCCAGTTTGGATCAGCTCTCTTGGCTGTGCCCCCTCCCCTCCCGGCTTCTTGTGCACCCGGCAGAGCATGGGAAGCTCGAGAAGTCCTTGACTAGTGTAAGCACCGCTTAGCAACAACTAAAAACATCAGCATGTTATCAATGTTGTTCTCATACTAAGTCCAAAACACAGCACTATATCAGCTACAGTGAAGAAAATTAACTCTATCCCAGCTAAAAACATGACACTAACCAAGAAATTCCACACATACCTGCTGATGTAGTTACAAATAAGGCAGAAACGTGTTGTTTTAGATTCTTTTTCCATTGTGCGTCTTAAGGCTGCCTGGGCTGCTGAAGTCATTGAGTCTGCTTCATCCAGGATTACAATTTTAAAAGGAGGACAAACTTTACCACTGAAAAATAAGAAATCTGTTATCCAGGAGACATGCAATATATAGACCAAGTTAAAAAAAAAAAAATCACTGCAAGTTATATTTTGCTTAAATACTTATATAGGATAAGTAGAACATATTCAGAGGTTCAATCTTTTTCAACTATTTTTAGATAACAGACTAATATTTTTAATAAGGGGGGGACTAAGTTCCCATAGAACTTGAACACTGCAAAAGTCCTCTAAAATACCTACTCTTGCTTTAAGTTTCTTCTTTTAATAACTAATGCAGCACTTTTTTTACAGGCTTCCTGATTCCCTGAACTTCAAAGAACACTACAAGAGACTAACTTCAGAACACAAGACCATTTCTTGCCAGATAGTCCTGGCATGCACTTTCTTCCTGCTACTTCCCACAATCTGCTTTCTCCACATCTAACAGCTTCACCTGTACAGGGCTTCTTACCACCTAACACCAGAATCTTGTTAGCATCTCATAAACTAGCACCCATCTTGTGTAAGATGCTGCAAGTTAGAGGTATTAGCAAAGTAACTTCCACCACCAATTACCCAAAGAAGCTTTTACATGGTAGTCAGACAACATTTGCAAAGGCAACAATGTATCACCAAATCCAGAAGGCTTGATCTTTTGGGGTTTTCCTTGTCTTCCTCTAAGGGCACTGGTAAAAAAGTTCCTCCCAGGTATTCAAACACCCAATGTGAAACTGCGTGAAGTCAAAGCTCAGCCAAAGCACTACATGTGTTGCAAACTTCTGGGCAGTGCTGACCCATCATTTAACCCAAGTTAACCTAAACAAAAACAACCACATGCTTTGTCCCAAGCAAGAAGTCCATCAAACAGAGCCAGATTTGATCCAGCACTTACTCCGAACGGCTTCCAGATGCAGTTAGCTGAGCAAAAGCCTTCACTTTTTCCCGAATCACTTGTATTCCACGCTCATCAGAAGCATTTAATTCAAGGACTCTTTGCCGGAACAATTCAGGCCTGCAAAATTTTTATTACAACATGTTAGCTGCTAGCTCTTATAACGATATATTATAAAGTATATGAACAACCCTTCTGGCCTTTTTGAATGGCAGGTATTATTTCTGCCAGCATTACTAAACAACATATTTTGTTAAAAGACAGTTAAATTGAGATCATTAAATATTAGGTATGAATTTCATTAGCTAATTTCACAGTTTCCTCCCAGACTGCAAAAAACAATGAAGTGTAAAATTACGCGAGTTATCCATGAACAAAATAAAAAAAAAAGTAAGAAATAGGCTTCCCAAGTTCAGAGCACTATATTATTTGCCTTTCTGCTTATATGCTGTGAGCAATGTAGAAGAACAAGTAAAATTCCCAGATACAGTCACTGGCAGTGCTCTGCCATTGCAATACTACCAGAAAGAAATATCTAGAAAGTATAATACAGGCAGTATTTAGCAGCAGTACTACACAGCAGCACCTTTAATTAAAAAAAAAATTATATACATATACAGTGGATTTTAAGTTCTGAGAATTCAAATGGACACACAATGTGGAGCTGTCTCCCTAGTACTAAACTGGAAGTGGTTCTTTCCAAAAAACATGAACCAAAAATTAAAGATGACAATGGGGAGCAGGGGGAGGAACTAAAGGCAATGTTAGATTTGCTCATAACATCAAACCACCTTCCTATCCATTTTTTGTTTATAGGTCACTGAATTCACTACTCAAAAAATCACAAGTGTTACAAGTGAGTTGATGAATGCACCCATGCTGAATTTTAGTCTGACTCCCAATATCACTTCCAGGCACAATTCAATGGTGCCTAATGGAAATATTACGAAAGGTTCAGACATTTTATGAAGTGCCTTGAGATCTATGTGTAGGTGACAACTTACTGAATACACCATTAAAATTGAAATTCCTTTACAAAGTTCAGTATGGCATATGCAAGCGATTTCTTTTCATACTCTTTGTTATAGGGTTACATGGCTGCTAGTCTCAAGTGTTGCAAGGCTATACTGGTAACAGAAATCAATGACTTTTGACAGGACAAATGAGAAAGAAATTTCATATTAGAGCTGAGTTAGAATGTGAAGATATTCCTGAAAAAGACCTAGAAGCTACATAAGAAAAGACAATGACCAGAGGCACTCTGTCACATGATTAGAAGCTGTGATAGTCGATTACACCAAAGCAACTTGATTCCAGCTTACCCATAGAGTTCTCTAGCAGCTGCTAAAATAGTGGAAGTCTTTCCAGTTCCAGGTGGGCCATAGAACAACAGATTGGGAAGCTGAAACAGCAAGGCATCCTTTTAAAAAAAAGCGAATAAACAAACCAAACCACAACCAGGGAAACCTACTGAAAACCTGAGCACCTAATAGAACAGAAACTATCTACTCCTCCTGGTAAATAATATCAAGTCTTTCACTTCCAGGTCGTTGCACATAGTGCTCTAAAGGAGGGCAAACAGTTGCTGTTTATAACACAGCATGAACAAGCTGCTATTTCATGGCACCATCACACGTTCTATCAAAATTGATACTTCAATTTCTATTTGATTTTGATATATTCCCTCCAGGTCATGTCTGAGATCACTAAAGCCTACAGAACTTACTGTTACGACTGCAGTGACATGCAAATTTTTCCAGGGATGCCCTTCAAATAGTCTGGATACTACTAGCAATGCAGCTGCAACAAAATTTGGCGCAGGTTAACTATCCCATACTTTTCCAGCTCCACGGACTGCCTTTTCAAGCCACGCTGACAATCTGTGCTCCCACTAACTCCACCTCAATAAGCGCGAGGTAGCTTGTGAATGCCTGCACTATACTGCAGTGAGTGCAATGCAGACATACCCTAACACTGTATTACACACTCTGTGATTACAGACACACTTGCAACAACTGAGTGGGACGCATAGCGCTGGCAAATTTCTATATCCATCCAAGGATTTTTCAAAGGAGGAGACCAGTGGCAGTTCTTAAAGAGGTCAGGTTAACTGATCTTTCAAATAATTTAATAACCTCAGCATGAAAAATAGGAATGCATTAAAGAAATGTGCTGACGCGGGAAGATCAAAGCAGCACAGCAAAGACCACAATAGTAATATAGGATGACATTCAGCAGCACAAAGCACAAAATCTCAAAATTTGAGAATATAACTAGATATATGCTAGATGTCTGGAATCCATCAGCTGGAATAAAATAGGAGCTGACTTTGTTTCGTCTGTCATTCAGAGGAACAGTGTAAGCCTGTGTAACATGCGGTCCTAAGATGTGCAGTTTCAGTACAGACGGCAAATTACTAATAGTAACAAGGGGCTAATAAGACTTCATAAGGAAAGCTACACACAGTTCAGGTCACCCTTAGTCAAGGATGATGAATCCAAACTGGGAAAGGTGATCAAGGGAGGGAAGAGCCTATCTTATGAGAAGCGACCTTTTAAAGAGTTTGATTTAGTTAGCTCAGTGAAACAGAAGCTGAGAGGGAATAGGACCGATCTCCGTAAATATATCAGAGCAGTACAGGGACAAAGAACAAAGTTGGCATAAACCAAATTTGTATAAGTTAGCCATGACTAAATTTTGGCTGAAATCAAGAAGCTTTCTAATTAGCATAGAAGTGATAACTTTCTATACTACTATTTCCAGTAATCCCTCTTACAAATTATCAGGCTGCACTTCAAAAATGCTGCCTTTGATAGCAGGGGATGTTCCAGTTGTACATTCTTAGAGCAAGAATCCAAAGAGTCCCCTCCAATCGACAGCAAAACGACAAACTTCTCAGTCTGACTTGATTTCCAGCCCTTAATAAATGTTCTATTTTTAAAAAGAGTCAACTAAAATTAGATTAGAGAATTTTATACTGAATATAGCAAGCCATGCAGACAGAACGGGAACAGCAAAACCAAAGGCATCAGAAGAGCAGAGAAAAATGCAGGAGTACACAATCCATAACCAGAAAATGAAACAGACACAGACCTGTTTAGTAACAAGCATCCCATTTTAACAACTACGATAACACACAGAGAACAGATTCAACTGTGTATGTACTGTTAAAGCACAGGGAGAAGGATTCCAATCTTCAATCAATTTATAGTAAATAAATCCATTTCAAGTTTTGTCTGCTCTTTCTGCCAATCATTCCTTACTTGTTTCCTTAGTTACTAAAATGTAAACAGCATTCAGTACTAAGAAACGTTTTTTCAAGTTTAATTAGATACCACATTATTATCCCTCTATATCTTTTAGGAAAGCTCCAGGGAGAGGAAAAGTTTACTGAATGACAGCTGAAAATTCACCAACAACCACGTTAGGTTACCACACTGCAAGGGTAGACGTTTTTGTGGAGATTCATCATTTCATGCCTCTGTGCTAATTCACACTCTACTAGTTCTCAAAACAAGCATTAGCAGGTAAAAAGTTTTAATAAGAATCCGTTTCCTAATTCCGTTAAACGCATACTTCACTACTGCTTCTGTTTCAACCTCATTTATGCTTGTCTCTCACTGAAGTTATCACCAGTATTTACACTACTTTTTCACCAGGCACAGCCTAATCCTTTATGTAACTGTGGCAGTATTTTTAAACAGACTGCAACATGATCTGGTCATCCATTTTTCCATGCTTGCCAGGGGTAAGCAGGATACCTGCAGGCATCATCCTGCTTATGGGAAAGTTACCACATATAGTGCAAATCCCAAGTCCTTTTCTAGACGTTTCAGTACAAATGAAAATGTAAATTGCAATGATAATCCTATACCTACCTCTCTTTTCAGTTATTAAGATATCATCAAGTAAATGAAAAATAAAGAATACTATGACACTTGTCAGTTTCTTCACAAAAAACAACAACAAATCAACAGTCCTGGCAAACAGAAATCAATTTCCGCAGTTCAAAACCTCTTGGGCTCTGGTCCTCCCAGTTTATAACAAGACAGATACTTGCTATTACAGATGGAGATATATCAGGGACTTAAAAGTCCTGCTCCATTTAGCAGCTCCCAAACCAAGGCCCACAAATACTTACAGGCCAATCAACAAAGGACTGGCTCTCCGTTTTCAACACTGAGGTTTAAATAAAGCACATTACACAAACCTACAGTGTTGTCACAGCTGTTTCTTTGATCTTCCCAGATCTCCAAATTCAATAAGAACTTCCAAATAAGTACCAGCCACCTCAGAGTTTAAATTGCACTTTTGCCTTTTTGACAGAATGAGTCCTTCCAAGAACTAATAAAAATGTCCACATTTTAAAAGCATCAAACATTTTAAAGTACTCGCATGGTTTTGTTCTTAAATGCCTTGCTGAGTTTGGGTAGCTATGGCAAAATACAAAGCCTGTAACTATAAGCAGAAGTTATAATTTGTCTCTTCAACTCAGGAGGCAAAAAGTTAACACAAGTGTACTAGGCTCATAATCCGAGAAACATNATCACCTAAGCGATCTTACATGACTGATATGTCCAGACAGAATAGGTGGCAGCACTTCATTTCTCCTTAGCTGTTCGTAGTTCCTTACTATTTACCTCAACCGTAAAAATATTCTAATATAGCAGCATTGCTGTTGAAACCCAGATTTCTACGGGTAAAACATTACACAACAAGGTCACATTACAACAACATTGTCAAAGTAAACCGAGTCTGGAGACATGAACTAAAGAAAGGAATTATACAAGTCTTTCCCAGTTCCGTCATATCAGCTTCATTTTGGCTCCCTATGCTCAAACAAATGAAGTACTTCTCCTTCCGCAAGTTCCGATTAAATTATTATTTTTGGATAGTAATAGACTCACATTAGTCAAAACTAGAACTGCAAAGTAAATTGTCATAAAATTTTCAAATACGAAAGGCTACCTGTGTACACTGCACATCAGAGCACACTACAAGTGAAAGGCTTCTGGCATAAAACTCTGAAAAGTCAAAATTGTTCCTTTGAGCTCTTGGTAAAGCGGACAGCCAGAGCACAAATGCCATTTTCAGAACATCCATCAACCACTTCAGCTGGTGTTAGCAGTCCATGAAAAGAGAACAGCTTTTGGAACACAAGAATGACCTTTCTATGTGAAATGTGGAGAAAGAAAAAAAAGTCTCG